>CAUYPK010054651.1:0-24800 GCA_963574355.1 Loris lydekkerianus
CAGACTGTGGCTCTAAGGTCCAGTTTTCATACCATTCAAGCCTGGGACAACAGAGTGAGACTCAGTCTCAAAATAAAATAAAATAAAATAAAAAATTTTTATTTTATAGTTTTTTGTTTGTTTTTTGAGACAGAGTCTCACTATGTTGCCCTTGATTGAGTGCCTTGGTGCCCCAGCTCACACTCCTGGGCTCAAGTGATCTTCTTGCCTCAGTCTCCCAAGTAGCTGGGACCACAACCTCAAAATCCTGGGCTCAAGTGATCCCCTTGCCTCAGCTTCCAACGTAGCTGGGACTACAGACACCTGCCACAATTGCCTGATTATTTTTTCATTGTAGTTGTCATTATTGTTTGGCAGGGCTGGATTCAAACCCGCCAGCCTTGGTGTATGTGGCCGGAGCCCTAACCACTGAGTGACAGGCGCTGAGCCTACCCTCAATCTCTTGGGCTTAAGTGATCCTCTTGACTCAGCCTCCTGAGCACCTGGGACTACAGGCACCCACCACAACACCTGGCTAATTTTTTTATTTTTAGTAGAGACAAGGTCTTGCTTTTGCTTAGGCTGGTCAGCTCAAGTGATCCTCCCACCTGGGCCTCCCATAGTACTAGGATTACAGGCTGGAGCCATGCCCAGCTGAAGATTTTATAAACATTTTTTTTTTTTTTTTTATTAGAGGAACCACACTGGAGAGCCTTTTTATCAACACAGTTTTCATGCACTGGGTCTAGTGGCACATCAGTGGTCTATCTTTAGCAGAGGGCCTGGTGCACACCAGTGGTTTTCAGAGACCAAACAACCCTCATAAATCCAGATGGGAAGGCTTGTGCTAAAGTTGAAGTCTGGAGGTCAGGGAAGACAGGGTGCAGTCAGCAGCATCCTTGGGGAACCCACAGCCTGCATCAGAATGGTCTTCTTTCTCTCTTGGCAGTCCCAGGCCCAGCTCTGTTTATCTTCCTCTGGAGCCTCAGATTCTAGAAGCATCATCTGGACCCCTGCCCTTCTGAGCCATAAAATCCTCTCCTCCCCAGGCACCAGCCACTCAGAGGAGATTGAACATCAGGTGCTGAGTTTGCAAGATGATTCAATGAGTAAAGACCCATAGTGTTGCCGGGCAGGGTGGCTCACGTCTGTAATCCCAGCACTTGGGAGGCTGAGGGGGGTGGATTGTCTGAGCTCACAGGTTTGAGACCAGCTTGAGCCAGAGAGAACCTCATCTCTAAAAATAGCTGGGTGTTGGGGCAGGCACCTGTAGTCCCAGCTACTTGGGAGGCTAAGACAAGAGATCACTTAAGCCCAGGAATTTGAGGTTGCTGTGACCTATGATGCCATGGCACTCTACCAAGGGTGACAAGTAACAAATAGAGATCTAAAAATAGATCTGCCATTCAATCCTATAATTCCTCTACTAGGTATATACCCAGAAGACCAAAAATCACATTATAACAAAGATATTTGTACCAGAACATTTTTTGCAGCCCAATTCATAATTGCTAAGTCATAGAAAAAGCCTAAGTGCCCATCTGTCTCTAAAAATAAAAAGACCCGTAGCATCCTCAGAGTTGTGGGTCAGCAGTCGCCCCTCCTCCCCACCCAGCAGAAAGCTCAGATTGCCCTGCTCATTCTAAATCTGGGCCTTCCCTGAATGTTCAGTACTTGATAAGGGAATGTTCTTCTGTGGAAAAGATGAATGGAAAGGCAGATTGAGAGAGGCTCTGTCATCCCAAGGGCAATAGGGCCTTGACTCCTGCTTAACCTCGCCTGAGTTTTGGTAAGAGCTTGAAAAACAAGCTTCTTTTCTGAAAGCAGTTAGAGCCCTGGGAGTTTCTCTAGGGCCTGAGGAATTAAACACTGTTTTGGAAGGGGAGACACTCTGGCTTAAGAGTTCAGGGTTTGGGGGCTGGTTTTGGATCTTATTCATTCATTCATTCATTAAAGGCCATCATTGATGAGTACCCTGGTCCAGGGAGATGCCTGCTAAGATGCCATGGAGCACAGGTCCCACACTGCCACCCCACAGTTCAAGGAAGTAGGATTTACTTGGCCATCATTATGTCCTACAGGGCAGAGAAGGAGAAGAGGACGGCAGCGCTCTGGTTAGGAGCTGTGCAGGGGTCCTTCGGGATGTTCCCTGGAAAGGCTGGAGGGTGCGGGGCACGCTGGATCCTGAGTGTGATCAGAGCCCCTTCTACGTGTCTTGCTCTCACGATCTGTGAATGTTCTCCTGTGTCTGCCCAGGGCTTTAGAGGATGCAGGAACCAGCCCTAACAAATGTCCTTTTGTGTTCCATAGAGATGAAATTAATAATAACAAGGAAAAAAAGGTCAGGCATGGCATGGCGGCTCACGCCTATAAACCCAGCACTTTAGGAGGGAAGGCAAGAGGATGGCTGGAGACCAGAAGTTTGAGGTCAGCCTGGACAACATAGCAAGATCTCCATCTTTACAAAAGATACAGAAAAATTAGGAAGGTGCCGTGGCAAGTGCCTATAATCCCAGCTATTCAGGAGGTTAGGACTGGGGGAGTGCTTGAGCCCAGGAATTTGAGGCTATAGTGAGTTATGATCTTGCCACAGCATTGCAGCCTGGGTGACAGGATAAGACTTTGTCTCTTAAATAAAAACATATAAACACAATTTTTTTGTTGTGGTTGTTGTGGAGACAGAGTCTTGCTATGTTGCCCTTGGTAGAGTGCTGTGGTGTCACAGCTCATAGCAACCTCAAACTCTTGGGTTTAAGCAATTCTCTTACCTAAGCCTCCCAAGTAGCTGAGATTACAGGCTCCTGCCAAAACACCCGGCTACTTTTTGTTGCAGTTGTCGTTGTTTAGTAGGCCCCGGCTGGGTTCGAGCCCGCCCTCCTCGGTGTATGTGGCTAGCTCTGTAACCACTGTGCTATAGGCGCTGAGCTAATAAATACAATTTTTTTTTTCTTTTTGCAGTTTTTGGCCGGGGCTGGGTTTAAACCCGCCACCTCCAGCATATGGGGCTGATGCCCTACTCCTTTGAGTCACAGGAGCCACCCTATAAATACAATTAAAAAAAAAAAAGTAGTGGCAGGTAAAAAACACCAGTTTACATTTACTCTTTACTAGCATTTAAGAAACCTCTTTGATTTCACAGGCTTTAAGCTTCTTCCCAGATTCAAGATGCTGGAATAGATGCTGAATGAATCCCCATCTTTGCCCAGGAATTCTGACTTCTGGCTATAAAGTCTTCAGGGTCCTTGCCAGGGAGCAGGCATAGCCACACCCTGGTCCCACCTGCAATCTCCCTTGCCTCTCTCTCTCTTTTTTTTCTTGAGACAGTCTCACTATGTCACCCTTGGTACAGTGCCATGGTTTCACAGCTCATAGCAACCTAAAACTCTTGGATTTAAGCGATTCTCTTGGCTCAGCCTCCCAAGTAGCTGGGACTAAAGGAGCCTGCCACAATGCCTGGCTAATTTTTGGTTACAGTTGTCATTGTTCTTCAGCAGGCCTGAGTTGGATAGTTGTATGGGGCCGGCACCCTACTGAGCTCCGGATGCTGAGCCCCTTGCCTCTCTTAGATGCAGCAAGCCCAGATTTAAGGTCCTGCCCCATGGATCAGCTCTGATAAATCTGGTCTTTTACTCATCTCCTGCTCTTTCAAATGGTTTGCCTTACTTTCCTCATCTGAGGACTCTCTCAAATGTGACTTGGGAGTGGCAGGAAGTAGGGGATTTGTAGCGGAAAACTTTCAAAGTCTCACCCAGGGCTGACACTCAGAGACACAGGAAGTCTACCTGGGGCAAAGGCATTGTGCTAAGTGCATGTTCTTGTGTGTGTGGGTGTATAAAACAGTTACGATACAGTGCCCATCCTCAAGGAGTTGGAAGTTGAGTAGATCTGATGCACACATCCCAGGTAAGTATTCTGTAAGTGAGCCATAAAGTTACCAGTGTTCATTAGAATTCCAAGGAGAAGAGAGATTCCTTCTGGAGGCAGCAGAGGGGATTGGTGAAGGAAATAAAGTAGGATTCCTGAGCTCCTACCCAAGGCCCATGGTACAGATGCTAGTTATCTGTCCAGTCTGATCCCAGCAGGCAAGTCATCTGCTACCAGGCATCCTGCCAGATGGGAAGTCTGTCCATGTACTTCCACACTCACACCTTCTGAATTGGTATTAAATTAATTGGTACCAATTAACTGGTATTAATTAGCTTATTAAATCTTTTTAGCCTTCTTGATTACATAGCTGATAATATCATTAATACAATGTTATTAGTAATATTGTGACTATTTCCTTTTATCATCTCACTTATTTATTTTTTATTTTTTAAGAGACCGAGTCTTACTTTGTCACCCTTGGTAGAGTGCCGTAGCATCACAGCTCACAGCAACCTCCAGCTCTAGGGCTTAGGCGATTCTCTTGCCTCGGCCTCCCAAGTAGCTGAGACTACAGGTGCCCGCCACAACGCCTGGCTATTTTTTTGTTGTTGTTGTTGCAGTTTGGCTGGGGCCGAGTTTGAACCTGCCACCCTCGGTATATGGAGCCGGCGCCCTATTCACTGAGCCACAGGTGCCTCCCGATCTCATTTATTTCTCACAACAGGACTTTGCTTAGGTAGGTATAAATACTATTATAGTCCCAGTTTATAGATAGGGAAACTGAAGATGAGAAGTTGAGCAACCCATCTCAGGTCATATAACTAGGCAGAAACAGAGACATATTTGAACTCATGTTTCCAGTGGCATGTTCTTCCTACTCACGCTTCCTACTCATTACAGAAGTGGGAGACCTGATGAGGAGATGATGTGATGAGGGCACAGAAATCTTGAATGTCTTAAGAGCTAGGGGGAAAGAAAGAAACATGGTAGAAGTCAGTTTGGAAGCATGGATTTGTGCCAAGGCAGAAAGACAAAAAGCTAAGGTTGGGTGGTGCCTGTGGCTCAGTGGTTAGGGTGCCAGCCCCATATACCGAGGGTGGTGGGTTCAAAACTGGCCCTGGCCCGACTGCAACAAAAAAATAGCTAGGTGTTGTGGCGGGCGCCTGTAGCCCCAGCTACTGGGGAGTCTGAGGTAAGAGAATCACCTAAGCCCAGGAGTTGGAGGTTGCTGTGAGCTGTAATGCCATGGCACTTTACTGAGGGTGACAAAGTGAGCCTCTCTCTTTAAAAAAAAAAAAAAAAAGGCTAAGGTTAAGGCTGGAAAAGCTCTCCTTGGGAGGGCATGAAGATCAGATTAATATGAATGTGTAGCAGGAAAGACCAGAGAAACATGTTTTTTGTGTTTTTTTTTTTTTTTTTTACTCTGTCTTACTTTGTTCCCCTCGGTAGAGTGCAGTGGCATCATAGCTCACAGCAACCTCAAACTCCTGGGCTCAAGTGATCCTCCTGCCTCAGACTCTTGAGCAGCTAGGACTAAGGTGCCTGCCACAATGCCCAGCTAGCATTTTTAGAGGCAGGGTCAGAGAGACCCTAAAGTGCTAGCTCAGGCTGGTCTCGAAAACCTGAGCTCAGGCAATCCACACATCTCAGGCTCCCAGAGTGCTAGGATTACAGGCATGAGCCACTGCACCAGTCCAGAAGAAACTATTTTTTTTTTTTAAAGACAGAGTCTCACTCTGTCGCCCTGGGTAGAGAGCTGTGAGCATCACAGCTCACAGCAACCTCTAGCTCTTGGCTCAGGCGAGTCTCTTGCCTCAGCCTTCTGAGTAGCTTGGAGTATAGGCACCTGCCACAACACCTGGCTATTTTTTGTTGCAGTTTGGCTGGGGCCGGGTTTGAACCCGCAACAAATATATATGGGGCTGGCGCCCTACCACGGAGCCACAGGTGCCACCCTACTTTTTGTATTTTTCATATTATTTATTTATTTATTTTTTGAGACAGGGTCTCATTCTGTTGCCCAGGTTAGACGGCAGTGGTGTCAGACTAGCTCACAGCAACCTCAAACTTCTGGGCTGAAGTGATTCTCATGCTTTAGTCTCCCAAAGTAGCTGGGACTATAGGAGGTAGCCACAACACCAAGCTAATTTTTCTTTTTTTTTTTTCTTTTTTTTTCTTTCTTCCTTTCCTTTTTTTCCTTCCCTTCTTTCATTTTTTTTTTTTTTTTTTTTGTTGCAGTTTGGCCGGAGCTGGGTTTGAACCCGCCACCCTCGGCATATGGGGCCGGCTCTCTACTCACTGAGCCACAGGCACCACCCCCTTCTTTCATTTTTTAATTTTTATTTTTTATTAACTCATAGCTGTGTACATTAATGCAATCATGGGGCACCATGCACTGGTTTTATATACAATTTGAAATGTTTTCATCAAACTGGTTAACATAGCCTTCCTGGCATTTTCTTAGTTATTGTGTTAAGACATTTATATTCTACATTTAGTAAGTTTCACATGTACCCCTGTAAGATGCACCCTAGGTGTGGTCCCACCAATTACCCTCCCTGCACCCTTTTTTTTTTTTTTTTTTTTTTTTTGAGACAGTCTCACTCTGTTGCCCAGGCTAGAGTGCCATGGCATCATGTTAACTCACAGTAACCTCTGTCTCTGGGTAGGCTCAAATGATTCTCTTGGTTCAGCCTCCCGGAATAGGTGGGATTACAGGTGCCTGCCACAAGGTCAGGCTAATTATTCTGTTTTTAGTAGAGACAAGGTCTTGCAAGATCTTGCCCAGGCTGGTATGGACCACCTGAATTCAAGTGATTCTCCTACCTCCGCCTTCCAGAGTGCTAGGATTACAGGTATGAGTCACTGAGCCCAGCCTGCTTTTTCCCTTTTTAAAACTTTTCTTTGTGGTTCGGCGCTTGTGGCTCAAGTGGCTAAGGTGCCAGCCACATACACCTGAGCTGGCAGGTTCAAATCCAGCCCCGGCCTGTCAAACAATGACAGCTGCAACCAAAAAATAGCTGGGCGTTGTGACGGGCGCCTGTAGTCCCAGCTGCTTGGGAGGCTGAGGCAGGAGAATAGCTTAAGCCCAGGAGTTTGAGGCTGCTGTGAGCTGTGATGCCACAGCACTCTACCCATGGTGACAGCTTGAGGCTCTGTCTCAAAAAAAAAACACAACTTTTCTTTGTGAGCCTGTCTCATCAGGGTCTTTGAAATGTGGTCCAGCAGGAATTGGAGCTGCCACTTCTGTCCCCTTAGGACACTTTTTTTTTTTTTTGAGACAGAGCCTCAAGCTGTCACCCTGGGTAGAGTGCTCTAGCCTCACAGCTCACAGCAACCTCCAACTCCTGGGCTGAGCCTCCTGCCTCCGCCTCCCAAGTAGCTGGGACTACAGGTGACCGCAATAACGCCCAGCTATTTTTTGGTTGCAGCCGTCATTGTTGTTTGGCAGGCCCCGGCTGGATTCGAACCTGCCAGCTCAGGTGTATGTGGCTGGCGCCTTAGCCGCTTGAGCCACAAGCGCCAAGCCCCCTTAGGACTCTTTCAAGTTATGAAAAATAACTTTTAAAGACAAGTTGAGTCCCAGGTGTTTAATCAAAACAAAGGGCAGTTGTGCTATGAGTTTTCTCCTCAAAGGGGCAATTATATGTTTTGAGTTTCTCTTTCTGTTTAATAATCTTTGTTAGCTAATTCATTAGCAAGGCCACGTTTCAGTCACAAGTGCCACCAGACCCGGCTAAGAGCAGCCTTTGGAATACTTGGCATTAGGGTCAGTTACCCTATCTAAAGATCAGTGTTCTGGCTCAGAGCTCGTAGCACAGTGGTTATGGAGCCAGCCACATACACGGAGGGTGGCGGGCTCGAACCGGGCACGGGCCACCTAAACGACAACGGCAACAAAAAATAGCCGGCGTTGTGGTTGGCTTGTAGTCCCAGCTTACTTGGGAGGTTGAAGCAAGAGAATAGTTTAAGCCCAAGCGAGAGTCTGAGTTTGCAGTGAGCTGAGATGCCATGGCACTCTACCCAGGGTGACATAGTGAGGCTCTGTCTAAAAAAAAAAAAAAAAAAAAAATAGCATTCTACTGAAATACGGTCAAAACAGAATTATTTATACTGAGTACTTTAAGTAGATAACTACCAGGTAACTATTTTAAGATGTCCATTTTACAGATGAGGCTGAGAGGTTTCAACGCCTGTCCAAAGATACAGAGCAAATAAAATGTAAGAGTGACATTCAAAAACACATGTGTGAATCAAACTGCACGCGGATGGGACAGTGAGCTGGCGGCGCTAAAGAGCGTCCCACTGATAAGAGGCACTTTATCACGCAGTGGCTTAGAAACGACAGCAACAGGAGCGAATCGTCCAGCCCCACCGCCAGAGAATCCGTCTGCCGGCCGCCAGAGGCCCTGCTACCCATCGCGTGCTTACGTGCGCTCCGTGACAGCTGCGACGAACGCGAAGCCATTGGCGGGGGACGCATGCGCCCTGTTGTTCCGAAGCATGCCCCCCCCCCTCGGCAGCAGCCAAGCCTTGATGGAGCGCATGCGCACACCTGGCGGGTGGAGGGCGGTCGGGAGAGAGTGGAAAGATTTGTGCGAGACTGTGCGCGGGAGCCGGGCGGTGAGACGCGAGCGCGCAGGCGCGGCCGAGCAGGAGGGGAGGAGCGAGGGGGCACTACGACTCTGGAATCTCGGCGAGCTCTAGTCAACGTCGCATCTTCTCTCTGCTGCCATGGCTGCCTACAAGTTGGTGCTGATCCGGCATGGCGAGAGCGCCTGGAACCTGGAGAACCGCTTCAGCGGCTGGTATGACGCCGACCTGAGTCCAGCGGGCCATGAAGAGGCAAAGCGCGGCGGGGAGGCGCTGCGAGGTGCGGAGGCGGCCAGGGCGGGCTGCGGGCGGGGGTTGAGTCAGGCCGGTGGCTAGCCTTGGAGGCCACCTTGCTCTCATCTGCGCCCTCCCAGAGAGGGCCCGACACTTGGGCAGCGTCTCTCCAGCAGCTTAGTTTGCAATTGAGAAAATGGGCGCAGTCGACTTGTTCAAGGTCATCCGGTAGAATGTGAGGTGCCGCGCCAGGAAGAGGACCCAGGGCGGTCGCCAGCAGCCCTTTGAGCTCTCCACCGCAGCGCCTTGCAAAATTCTTTCGAGTCTGAGTGTTAAATAACTCTAGGATTGGTTACCCCGATGGAGCCGGCCAGAGCTGGTCTGTGGCGGCCAGAGACGCTTGGTAGGGCCTGGGGAAACTGTGGGAGGATGCCCAGAGCTCTCCAGAGGCGGCTCGGATCCTAGCGAAGCGGCAGGCCACAGGCTAGTCCCCGGCAGTGAAGGGAGGGAGGCTGCTCTGGGGGCTGCCTAACACGCTTCAGTACACCAGGAAATACGCGTGCTTATGTACGGTTTTGCTGTTCAGCAGCATTCCACAAATGTCCAAAACGCATCTACAAATGTAATTGAGTGAATGAATGAATGAATGGTTTGAGCTGATCATCTCTACAACCCCACAGACAGATTTTTATCGCTTTTTTCCCAAGCCTCTTTTTTTTTTCCCAGAGTATGAATTATTATTTTCTTATTGTTAAATCATAGCTGTGTACATTAGTGCAATCAAGGGGTACAATGTGCTGGTTTCATATACAATCTGAAATGTTCTCATCAAACTGTCCAACGTAGTCTTCATGGCATTTCCTTAGTTATTGTATGTAGACATTTGTATTCTGCACCAAGCCTCCTTTTATAGGTGGGAAAAGTGAAGATTTGGAAAGATGACTTGTCCAACGTCATATGTTATTCCTAGTCTAGTCCTTGCCCCAGTTTTGGGTGGAGAAAGAGGTAGTAGGTGTGAGGAACTAGTAGGCTGTTGGCCAAGGACGCTGGGCAAAGATGAAAGTGGCAGTGAGATAAGCTTGCCCCCCTGGCCCACACTTCTCTTCGTTATTTTGGAATGCTAATAAGGAAGCATTCTCTGCTGCCAGGGGATCATACTGAAGAGATGCTTTCAGGGATGATTAGGGCATATTCTGCCCTGTTCCCTTCTGACTGTAAGAAGCAACCATTCAAAATGGTCAGTGACGCCTGATTACAGACATTTGGCCCCAGGTTGCTTTTCCTGGCTTCTTGCCTTCATGGTAAGCCCTTTTTGAAGAAAGCAAAGCTGGGAAAAGTCAGGGAAATGTAATCCTCCTGTGGGGAGGGAGGCATGTGAATGCTTTGGCATTACCTTTTAGGAAAGGCTGGGAAATGGAAAGTGCTGGTAAAGGAGGCCATTTTCTGTAGCTCTTTGGCAGGAACTGTATGAGTGTCTGTCGGTTTGCTGATGACCAGCCCAGGACAAAGCAAACTGCCTCTATTTAAGACTGACCGAATGGTTAAACTTATATTTTCTGTAGAATAACAGACTCTGTTACAGTTTTAAAATAAACGTTGGTAGCATTAAATACAGAAAGATCATATTTAAAATTTTAATATCTATTATGGGCATCACATACTTAAGCAAAAATTCTGAATGACAAATATTATGAATAATATAACAATATAAGACCTAAAGTAAAAAATAAATACACAGTAGAACCTCTGTAAGTTGACTGCCCAAGGGATTGTCACAAATTGGTGAGCATATGGAGGTGGTCAACACAAGTAGCTTTCATTGAATACATGTGGTGCATGTCTATTCTATGAAAAGTGGGTCAATTTAGGGAGGTGATCAATATAGGGAGGAGGTCAACTGTGGAGCTTCTATATATAAAAAATTCATCAGTGCTTCAAGTGGGGCTTGTACAGTCTTGAATCTGATTTCAGGAGAGAGCTAGTGGGAACTGAATTCCCCCTACAACCTCACTGTTGAGAAAGGGAGGGACTGCCTGGTGGAGGACAGAGTCCTTCACTGCCCACCCCTACCCTGGGAGTGCACCTAGGCTATACTTTGGCTTAACGGACATGTTTTCTTTTTTTTTGTTTGTTTATTTTTTGCAGTTTTTGGCTGGGGCTGTGTTTGAACCTGCCACCTTTGGCATATGGGGCCGGTGCCCTACTCCTTGGAGCCACAGTCACTGCCCGGCTTAATGGACATGTTAAAGGAAGAGGCTTTATGTTTCTCTCCCTTAGTAGTTCTATTGTTAATAGCCCTAAGGGAACTGCTTTTCTCCTAGAGGACTTTCTTGTGTATCCCGAGTGAGATGCTTCATTGCAAGTGGAAATAATTGTAGTTAAACAGCCTGTAGCTTTTCAGCATGAGAGCTGAGGCTTGCACTATGAGTATTCACTTCACAGTGACTCAGCCTTTTGTTGGGGAACCATTCCTCCCCTTACGGTTAGGGAGGTGATGCTAACTGAGTCTACCAGGACTTGTCCTGAGGCTCAATGATGAGACCTGTCTTCTTTTTTCTTGTGGGTGGTGGTGGCTTTCCCTGGTGATTAATAATGTTTCCTTTTGCCATCGGTATAGTTCTTATTCCCTCATTATCTAGTTGAATGACTGCAGGAATATTCACTTCATGTTAATTACTGTTGTTAACCTCAGTATGAAGCAATATCCAGAAAAGTTTGTGCTGAATTTCAAAGAAGGCCTTGTAGCCTCATGGAGGAAAACAGGAGTGTTTTCCTGGTCTTATATATAAAGGCCATCTCCCCATTAAGGTGGGGGGAAATAACCATTTATGACACATGAATTAAGACTGATTCCTTGTAACCTTTTGGTTGGGCCAACATAACTCTTGCCACTATAACTACAAAGCATGGGAGAGAGATTTATTTACAAATGAATTAGTGTATAGCAGTAGCTTGTACTTTAATGTCTTTTTTTTTTTTTTTTTTTTTTGCAACAGTCTCACTCTGTTGCCCTGGGTAGAGTACCATGGCATCATAGTTCAAAGCAACCTCTTGGGCTTGAGCAATCCTCTTGCCTCAGCCTCCTGGGGGCAATGCCCACCACAATGCCCGGCTATTTTTAGAGACAAGGTTTTCCTCTTGCTCAGGCTAGTTTTGAACTCCTGAGCTCAGGCAATCCACCCATCTCAGCCTCCCGAGCGCTAGTACAGGTGTGAGCCACCGTACCTGACCTAGTAAGTGGCTTCTTAAACTTAGCTTAACACGTAAGTAGGTATATTCTTCTGAGGATACTTGGGAATAGGCTGGCTCTTTGATTATAGTAGAGAAAAATTATGGGTTAAAATCTTGTGATGTGATTTCCACATGCCATGGTGAAAATACAATTTCATGTAACAAACTGAAGGTTTTTTTTTTTTTTTTTTGTAGAGACAGAGTCTTTCTTTATCGCCTTTGGTAGAGTGCTATGGCGTTACACAGCTCACAGCAACCTCCAACTCCTGGGCTTAGGCGATTCTCTTGCCTCAACCTCCTGAGTAGTTGGGACCACAGGTGGCCACCACAATGCCCAGCTATTTTTTTGTTGCAGTTTGGCCGAGGCCGGGCTTGAATCCACCACCATGGGTGTATGGGGCCAGCGCCCTACCCACTGAGCCACAGGCAGTGCCCAACAAACTGAAGTTTTATCAGCATTCTTAAGAGTTCTTCCTGTGACCCGATAGACCTCAAAATCCTATTTTCCCTAGACCAGAGGTCTAGTAAATATTAGAAGCGACATTTCTAACTACAATATAAAATGCAAATATCAGGATCCTTAGGAAAATGTGGATAGTTAGAAATGGTGGTTAAGAGTTGGATTTTGGAGGTCCTGGTGTGGTGGCTCATGCCTGTAATCCAAGCATTCTGGGAGGCTGAGTGGATTGCTTGAGGTCGGGAGTTTTAGACCAGCCTGAACTAGTGAGATCCAGTCATTGTGACAGGTGCCTATAGTCTCAGCTACTTGGGTGGGAGGCTGAGGCAAGAGGATCCCTTGTGTCCAGAAGTTTAAGGTTGCTGTGAGCTGTGATGCCATTGCATTCTACTGACAAAGTGAGACTCTGTCTCAAAAAAAAAAAAAAAAAAAAAAAAAGGATTTTGGGCCAGGTGTGGTGGCTTACACCTGTAATCTTATCACTTTGAGAGGCAGAGGCAGGAGGATCATTTGAGGTAAGGAAGAGCTGAGATCTCAACTCTACAAAAAAACAGAAAAATGTGTTTGGCATGGTGGCACACTGCCCCTGTGGTTCTAGCTACTTGGGAGGCTTAGACAAGAGGATTGCTTCAGCCCAGGAATTGGAGGTTGCAGTGAGCTATGATGATGCCACTGCATTTTAGCCCACGTGACAAATACTGTCTTAAAAAAAAGTTGGATTTATTTATTTATTTTTGAGGCAGTCTCTCACTTTGTCGCCCTCACTTGGTAGAGTGCTGTGGTCTAATAGCTCACAGCAGCCTCAAACTCTTGGGCTTAAGCTATTCTTTTGCCTCTGCTTTCTGAGTAGCGGGGACTGCAAGTGCCCTCCACAACACCCGGCTATTTTTAGAGATGGGGTATTACTCTTGCTCAGGCTAATCTGGAACCAGTGAGCTCAAGCAATCCACCTGCATCAGCCTCCCAGAGTGCTAGAATTACAGGTGTAAGCCACTGCGCCCAGAACAAAAAGTTGGATTTTAGAGTCACACAGTATAGGTTTTAATTCTCTCTACAGTAGCTGTGACCTTGGATAGTATGCTTAACTCTTCTAGTCTTTATTTTCCTTATCTGATTAAATGGGTGGTAAGGATCGTTGTCTTCATAGCAATCATGGGATTGCTATGAAGATTAAATAAAACATACAAAGTACTTAGTCCAGTACCTGATAGAGGCCAAATATTTCATTATAATTATACACGGGTACCTGTACAGGAGATTTAAATATAAGAAAATTCTGGCTCAGAGTGGACCTGAATGGATTATCACTTTGAACTTCTCATTTCCAGATGCTGGCTATGAATTTGACATCTGCTTCACCTCAGTGCAGAAGAGAGCGATCCGGACCCTCTGGACAGTGCTGGATGCCATTGACCAGATGTGGCTGCCTGTGGTGAGGACTTGGCGTCTCAATGAGCGGCACTATGGGGGTCTGACTGGCCTCAATAAAGCAGAAACTGCAGCCAAGCACGGTGAAGCCCAGGTCAAGATTTGGCGGCGCTCCTATGATGTCCCCCCGCCTCCGATGGAGCCTGATCATCCCTTCTATAGTAATATCAGTAAGGTATGGATAGACTGAGGTTGGGTCACTTTGCCAGGATCAGATTAGAAATGTGGGCCTCATTTTTTCTTTTTCTTTCTTTTTTTTGTGCAGTTTTTGGCTAGGGCTGGGTTTGAACCTGCCACCTCTGGCATATGGGGCTGGCATCCTACTCCTTTGATCCACAGGCGCTACCCTTGTTCTTTTAACTTTTATGAGTATCTGCCTTAGTCTCACTGAATTTAAAATTTATGATAAAATAATTAATTGTAATCTCCTGTTCTCCAAGGAATGATCATCACTGTTAAAAGACATAGTTGCGGCCGGGCGTGGTGGCGCACGCCTGTAGTCCCAGCGCTGTGGGAGGCCGAGGCGGGTGGATTGCCTGAGCTCAGAGGTTCAAAGACCAGTATGACCAACAGTGAGCCAGAGTAAGACCCCCTCTCTACTTAACATCAAAAACAGCACAGCATCTCCAGCGGAAGAAGAAAATGAACACCAAAAGAGAGTACTTCAAACAAAGAAAAATGTACAAGCTAGTTGAAATTAAAAAAAAAAAAAAAGACATAGTTGCTAGTTTATGTTGTTTATCTAAGAATTCTTTCTTTACAATATATATTGTTTAGAGAGGGGGTCATGCTATGATGGTTAAGGTAGATTTAAACTTCTGTGCTCAAGTGATCCTTCCTTCTCAGCCTTGTGAGTAGCTGGGACTACAGGCATGGGCCATCACACCCAGCTCTTAGAAAATTTTTTTTTTCCTTCTTTGTATATCCATTGCCATATTTTATAAAAACCATCCATAGGCTTAAGGCCTTCTTAAACCAACTGCAAGAAAAGTGAATTGGGTAGAGTCTTGTATAACTTTTTCTTTTCATCATTTTGCACCCTGGTAAGAGGTCTTCACTTATCACTTAACCCCTCAAGAAATGAGGACTGGATAGAATTGATATATTGTAAAGTCATTAATAGATGCAATGCTAAGTGGTGAATGTGGTTTTTTTTTTTTTTTTAAGGATCGCAGGTATGCAGATCTCACTGAAGACCAGCTGCCTTCCTGTGAGAGTCTGAAGGACACTATTGCGAGAGCTCTGCCCTTCTGGAATGAAGAAATAGTTCCCCAGATTAAGGAGGGGAAACGGGTATTGATTGCAGCCCATGGCAACAGCCTTCGGGGCATTGTCAAGCATCTGGAAGGTATGTACCTTTTTAAAGGGGCCCTTGAGGGATAAAGCAGAACTACCACTAATCAGAGACTTTTTTTTTTTTTTTTTAAGAGACAGAGTCTCACTCTGTCGTCCTTGGTAGAGACCCGCAGCTTGGGCCTATAGGTGCCTGCCACAATGCCTGGCTATTTTTTTGTTGCGGTTGGCCCTGGCCGGGATCAAACCCGCCACCCTGAGTATATGGGGCTGGCACCCTACCCACTGAGCCACAGGTGCTGCCCCCAAACTAGGATTGTTAATTGAAAGTACTAATAAAAATCTTTTGGAAGTCTTGGCGCCTATAGCTCAGTGGCTTGGCTGCTGGCCACATACACTGGGGCTGTTGGGTTCAAACCTGGCCCAGGCCTGCCAAACAATAACAACTACAAAAACAACAGAAAATAGCTGGGTGTTGTGGTGGGTGCCTGTAGTCCCAGTTGCTTGGGAGGCTGAGGCAAGAGAATCTTTTAAGCCCAAGAGGTTGAGGTTGCTGTGAGCTGTGATGCCATGACACTCTACCAAGGGCGACATAGTGAGACTCTGTCTCAAAAAAAAGAAAAAAATCTTCCTTAGTTACAACCTGGCACGACTTAACATAGGAATCTCAGTTTACATCCTAAATTGTTTTCTCTCCTGAGGGTCTATAGGTCCAGGTGTTCTGATTTTTGGTGTGCTGGATGGCCATGTGTTTTTGACATGTATACATCCCATTTTGGTAGGAATATCTGCAGTATACACCTTTCTTTTTTTTTGTAGAGACAGTCTCCTTGTACTGCCCTCGGGTAGAGTACCATCAGGTCACACGGCTCACAGCAACCTCCAACTTGTGGGCTTATGCGATTCTCTTGCCTCAGCCTCCCGAGCAGCTGGGACAACAGGCGCTTACCACAATGCCTGCCAATGTTTTTGTTATAGTTGTCGTTTAGCTGGCCCAGGTAGAGTTTGAACTTGCCTGCCTCAGTGTATGTGGCTGGCACCCTAACCACTGATCTATAGGCACTGCGCCAACACCTTTCTATAGTTTGTTGATAGTCCATCTCAAAATCTTTATACCTCTTGCTTTTCTTGCTTTCTAGTGTAATGGGTAAGAAATAAGTTTTGGGTACCTTGGGTTCAAAGGTACAGATTAGACAGATTGAAAGATGAGAAAGGGTGTCTTATTTTAATTCCTATCAAAGTAGGTACTTTGTCACCAAGAGTAAACAAAGAGCAAACCTGGAGGAGTGATTCATATCTAATATGCCTGATCGTGGTGGGTGTTTTCAGGTCTCTCTGAAGAGGCTATCATGGAGCTGAACCTGCCGACTGGTATTCCCATGGTGTACGAATTGGACAAGAACTTGAAGCCCATTAAGCCCATGCAGTTCCTGGGGGATGAAGAGACCGTTCGTAAAGCCATGGAAGCTGTGGCTGCCCAGGGCAAGGCAAAGAAGTGAAGGCTAGCAGACAGAATGCTGCCCAGGGAACACCCTCTTTGCCCTCTCATTCCTCTACACCTCTCCCCTGCACACTGACCACATCTGGAAGCATCAGAAGTATAGCTACAGACGGGGACCAGTGACTCCCACTTTAATCTTAGTCTCTTTTTTTTTCTGCACCCACTCCCTTCATACATTCTAGTCAAAATAGCACTTCTGGAGCTTGGGTTTTCAGTCTCAGCCAAGGGAAGATACCTCTTATCCAAGAGTTGAGAGGTAGTAACTTGGATTTTTGACAGTGCTTTGTTTACTAGGGACCTGCCTGAGTAGGGGCTAGGGAGGAGCCATGCTAAGGCCTGACCAGTGAGGAAAAGCGAGAGCCTCTTTGCTCCCAGGAACCATTCCTATACTTGGCTATAGTCATTCCAGGGGAAGATGAATGTAACCTGCATGGTGATGTATTTTCCTCTCTGACCCCAGAAGAACTGACTCCAGAAGGTTGGGATCAATCCTGAATCATGTTTGTGCTGCATTTACTTTTATTAAAAAAAAAAAAAAAAAATATATATATATATATATATACGTATACATATAATTAATACACAACAAAAACCCTATTGGGTCTTCTGTGGCGGTTAAAATCGTCCCACATACAGTCATCAGAAGATCAGGCATTCCTCACACCAATATGGGATAAACACCTTGACTTCTAAGGGGTAGGAATGCATCTTGCTGTATATTTTAGAATCCTTCCCTGGCCTTGTTTTGTGGCAGTGAAATGCCCCTTGATCACATCAGAGTGTCCTTTCACTGATTTCTGAATCGTGTTCTAGTTGCTTGGCCCTGCCATGTGGGTCCAGCACTCATTTTGAACATAACTACTAATATTTTCTCCAGATCAGTATAATAAAGGAGTGATGTGCAATACTTTCATGTTTTATGTGTAAGACTTTTTGTCTGAGGAAACCTTAGCATTCACTTTGAAATGTCACTCATTACCAAAGTCCTATATGCACCAGTATCAGGAGTTTTAAGACAAGTGAGACACAGGCCAGACAGTGGCTCAGGTTTGTGATCTTAGCACTCTGGGAAGCAGAGAAGGGAGGATCACTTGAGCTGTGGAGTTCAAGATCAGCCTGAGCAAAACAAGACCCCATTTCCACTAAAAATAGAAAAACTAGCAGGGCGTTGTGGTGGGTGCCTATAGTCCAAGGTACTCAAAAGGCTGAGAGTTGTTTTTTGTTTTTTTTTTTAATTGGAAGCAAATTTATTATTTCTCTTTTTTTTTTTTTTTTTTTTGGGGGGGGGGCTGAGAGTTCTTACAGACTCATGTTAACCTTGTGAAGAACTTTGGATGCCCAGGCTGTTAAAGAAGAAACTGACAATGGACCATCTTCCCAGCAATTCCCAACTAAATTATTTCAGGAGACCAGGTGTGATGGCTCTCACACTGCTACCCCCAGCACTATGGGAGGCTGAGGCGGGCAGGTGGATTGCCTGAGCTCAGGAGTTCGAGACCAGCCTGAGCCAGACAGAGACCTTGTCTCTAAAAATGGCTGGGCACTGTGGCAGGCACCTGTAGTCTCAACTACTTGGGAGGCTAAGGCAAGAGAATCACTTGAGCCCCAGAGTCTGAGGTTGCTGTGAGCTGTGACACCACGGCACTGTACCCTGGGCAACAAAGTGAGACCAAAGTAGTTGCTCAATGTATATTTATTGAATGAATGATGTCCAAGAAGCACTTGTGATTAATGAACCAGTGTTAATATGAAAAACCTTTTAACTTTATGCCTAAGGTTCTATTCAATACTTGGCATAAAAGAGGAATGGCACTGGTGGAAAAACTTCATAAGCTTCACTGTAAGACAGAGCTGGGTTTGACTACTACTATGCTACTTGGTTGCTAAGTGACTTAGGGCAAGTAAATGAATTTTTTTTTTTTTTTGCAGCTTTTTTTTTTTTTTTTGGGGGGGGATGGGGAGGCCGGGGCTGGGTTTCAAACCACCACGTCCAGCATATGGGGCTGGCACCCTACTCACTGAGCCACAGGCACCGCCCAATTTTTGTAAGGCTTAATTTGCTCCTCTATAAAATGTGGAAATGATGGCTACCTTGCAGGGTCACTGTGAAGTTTGGAGCGAACATTAAGTAAAAAGGCTAACACTGTTAAGAAATTCAATTGGTAGCATCCTTCTGAAAAGCTGTAAGAATCTAATCAAAATTTAAAATGTATACATTCTTTGACCCAGAACTTCACTCAGGAAGATGTTTTGCCAAAAAGTCATAGGCACACACAAAGATAAAGGTAAGAGTGTTTTCTCTGTTTATAGCACTGTTTATGGCATAAAAAAACTGTAGCCTTAAAATATCTATCATAGGGGACTGGTTGATCAATCAAACTACATTAAAGTGTCTAGCAGAAGGCCTGGCATTTAGTAGTTACTTGATAGAAGGCAATCACATCCCTAGTACCTATAATATTAGCATCCTGTGTACAGCACTTGTTTTTTGTTTTTTTTTTTTTTAGAGAGAGAGTCTCATTTTGTCACGCTCGGTACCGTGCTGTGGAGTCACAGCTCATAGCAACCTCCAGCTCTTGGGCTTAGGGGATTCTCTTGCCTCAGCCTCCAGAGTAGCTGGGACTACAGAGGCGCCCGGCTATTTTTTGTTGCAGTTTGGCCGGGCCCAAGTTTGAACCTGCCACCCTCGGTATATGGGGCCGGCGCCCTACTCACTGAGCCACAGGCGCCGCCCTGTACAGCACTTTTATACACTTCTTTCTCACACTAATCCCAGGAGGTCATACTATTTCAGGTGTCAGATAAAAACTAAAGTATCAATACCAATATCCTAGTTGTTGTATTATACTCCAACTTCCCAAAATTTGAAAACTGGACAAAATTTATAAGAGCTGTATTTCTTTTTTCTTTTTAAGAAACAGGGTCTCACTCTATTACTCAGATTGGAGTACAGTGGCATGATCACAGCTTACTACAGCCTCGAACTCCTGAGCTTAAGCAACCCTCCTCCCTCAGCCTCCCCCAAAGCTGGAAATATAGGCGCATGTCACCATGCTCAGCTAATTTAAAAATTTTTGGTAGACACGGGGTCTTGCTATGTTGTCCAGGCTGGTCTTAAACTCCTGGCCTCAAATGCCCCTCCTACTTTGGCATTCCCAAGTACTAAGTTTTTGTTGGTTTGTTTAATAAAGAAATGGAGGTTCACTCTTGCTCTGGCTGGTCTTTAATTCCTGAGCTCAAGTGATCCTCTTGCCTTGGCCTCCAGAGTGCTAGGATTATAGGCTTGAGCCACCATGGTGCCCAGCCTGTATTATTTCTTAAAACTACAGGTTTTCTATATAATATAGAACATTTTCTATTAAAAACAAAAACAAAAAAAAACCTAATCTGCTCAAGGCTAGCAACTAGAGGAAACTCGGTGTGATAACCAGAAATGTCTTTGGAGAGGGGAAAAACCAGAAAACTCAAGTGGCCTGACTCTAAAAAATTTACCTTCAACCACTACCACAATATGGAAGATAAGTGCTTCTTCTTTTTTTTTTTTTTTTGTAGAGACAGAGTCTCACTTTATTGCCCTCAGTAGAGTGCTGTAGCGTCACAGCTCACAGAAACCTCCAACTCCTGGACTTAGGCGATTCTCTTGCCTCAGCCTCCCAGTAGCTGGGATCACAGGCACCTGACACAACGCCCGGCTATTTTTTTGTTGCAGTGGACCGGGGCTGGGTTTGAACCCGCCATCCTTGGTATATGGGGCCCATGCCCTACCCACTAGGCCACAGGCACCGCCCAGATAAGTGCTTCTTGAATAACATCTCAACGAACATCTCATATTCAGCTTTCCTCTGCAACTTCTTCACACTTAACTATTTATCTCTTCCTCATTCCCAAACTTGTGCCTTTATTTCTGCTTCTGCTTAGCTTGGGCTTATCTCTCTGCCTTGAATATATTCACTTATCTAAGCTCTTTAATTCCTTTTGATCTAACATCACAAATCCTTTCTTGGCCACCTCATGATAGTGCTCTATTCTATTTTTCAATTCAGATCTAACGTTTCTTGGAGTACCCACTATACCAGCAATATCTTTACTTTTCACAACTACTCACATGCTACTGTTATCATTACACGTCTTAGAATTTTCACTAAACCATAATGTACCTAAGCAAGGAGGGTAGATATAAAATGACTGACTCAGTCCCTGGCACACAGTAAAGTACTCAATAAATTATTTAAAACAGAACACAAGAAATATAAAAAAAACTGGCAGTCAGGTTTGTTTAGAGCAAGTAAGCACTTGATACATACTAGTGGGTGCCACCAGGCAAACCTCTGTTCTCTATGTCATGACTCCATTTAAATGCCTTTCCCTAGTCAAAACAACAGAAAACACAAAATCCTTTTAGTAAAAATGTTTTCTTTGTAAGCCAAAAATATGCATTTATAAGGATTGTCAAGAGGACTAGGCTATTTCTGAAATCACACAGTTTTGCTGCTGGTGTCTCCAAAACACAAGTTGTTACAAATCCACTGAAAGGTTGACAAGAAAGATGTTCCACCTACTGAGTAAGTTTCTAGCAGATTTTTCTAGACGTGGTTGCTTGCTGATCACAAGTATTTGAATAAAGACAATGGCATCTTGGTGTTATTTTCACATACGTACTCTTAAAACAGCTTATTTCCCTCCCCGGGGTAAAACGTGGATTCTTAGGTCTGCAAGAATTCAGGCTGTACTCGGGCCACTTTCCGGAACTCTTTAATGTGGGTCTTAGGACACTGCATCTCACACCAGCTGATGGGAACCATCTGGACACCTGGAAGGGAAAAGCAGGTGCTGGAGCTGAGACCCCAAAGATTAGCCTGAGATCCTTCTCTTTTCTGCTGGGTAGGAAACCAAGTTACCTAGCGAACCTCATATCATAAATACTTTGTTTATTCCACTATCTTATGAACTGTGCCCCCGGTTTCCTAAGATTTATATCTTTTATATATAAGAAGAATCATTCTAATCTCAGTACTAAGTATCTACCATCATACTGTTTCCTATATAAGGGAAACCAAGGAAAACAACAGATTAATCCCAAATTGTAGCTCCAGGGGAAAATAAGGATGAGGAAGTAGGGACCAACTGACCTGACTCACTGTGGGCTACCACCACTCCTAGCTCATTTTCGGCAGTGGTCAGCAAGTAGTTGGACTGTGCATCACCTAGGGAGATCTAGTCATATAACACTGGTGAAGAAAAATGAAGGATTATAAATCCCGCCCCCCCTTAGTCACTTGAGTTCTTTTTCTATTTCCATTTCTTCTTCTGACAAGAACTGGAGCCTGGTCGGTTAGGAACAAAGGATACCACTTTAGCCAAAACAATGTCACCTGGGCGGAAACTTTTATAAATTTCAACCTGTAAAGGAAAGAACAGGAATGTTGAGTGAAAGCTCTAGATTGGGTCTACATGAAACTATTAACCTATCTGGTAGAGCCCATCTACTCTCTAATCCCAGAGGGTAGAAATCATCCTTACTCATCTCAGCCAACTTTTAATGCTTCTGCAGTATTATCTTATAAATGAAAGATTTTGAAATCGGTAACCTGATTAGGAATCTGACTTCAATATAGATACTATAGTTAGCCCTAAAAGGGTTGAGTAAGTCTGAGGGAATAGCAATGTATAAACACCCAGATCCAAAGGCAAAGAATAAACTAGCTCTCCTCTGGTAATAAAAAAAACGAAAATCGTGTGGAGAGGAAAGGGACAGTGAGGTAAAGTTCGTACTTTACAGCAGGAAAGTTGTTAAGCTTCTTTGAACTCAGCATTCCCATGGACTCTGAAATTACCTGGGACAATACTTTCAAAGGATTGAGATTTCTAGAGGCATTAAAAAAAAAGAACCAACCAACAACCTTGTCTTTTTCAGTTGCTCGGACATCTTCTTTGCTATAAGAAAGAAGAAGTAACAGAAAGATTAATGACCTGTGAGAATTATCCTGCAGATCCCTAAAATGGCAGACAGAACAAGTCATAATTGGGACCCCCGCTGCCACCCAAGGAGGCAGTATGGAGAAGCAGACTTAGACCATGTAGAACATCAGTATTGGTATCCCTGATAGAGAACATTAGATCATATTTGGCAGGAACTCTGCTCCTTGGAGAACTTGAACAGAAGCACAGTAGAACCACCCAGAATCCTGAGACTAGAAAAGGCCTCAAAAGTTAAATTATCTGGCTCCTAAGAATTGTTTGTACTGGTGGTGCCCGTAGCACAGTGGTTATGGTGCCAGCCACATATACCGAAGGTGGTGGGTTCAAACCCAGCCTGGGCCAGCTAACCAACAATGACAACCACAACAAAAAATAGCCAGGTGTTGTGGCGGGCGCCTGTAGTCCCCGCTACTTGGGAGGCTGAGGCAAGAGAATTGCTTGAACCCAAGAGTTTGAGGTTGCTGTGAGCTGTGACGTCACAGCTCTGTATAGAGGGTGACATAGTGAGACTGTCTCAAAAAAAAAAAAAAAAAAATTGTTTGTCCTCTCTCAAAGAATCCACAGAGAAATAATCTATGACATCATCCACCAACCTTTTCTTTCTTTTTTTTGAAGAGACAGAGTCTCACTTTATCACTTTATCGCCCTGGGTAGAGAGCTGTGGTATCACATAGCTCACAGCAACCTCCAACTCCTGGGCTTAGGCAATTCTTTTGCCTCAAGCCTCCCGAGTAGCTGGGACTACCAGGCGCCCACCACAATGCCCAGCTATTTTTTTGTTGCAGTTTGGCCGGGGCTGACGCCCTACTCACTGAGCCACAGGTGCCACCCGCCACCAACCTTTTCAATGTCTTACAACCTTTGGTTTTAATTTGTATTAAAGAACAAAAAAAGTATAGCCTTCTACTTTGGTTGGAATCATTTTGACACTGCTAATCTTCAGCTTACCTCAATTGTTTCTGCTTTATTTTTTTGGAGATAGGGTCTCACTCTGTCACCTTCAGTAGAATGCCATGGCATCATAGCTCATAGCAACCTCAAACTCTTGGGGTCAAATGATCCTCTTGTCTCAGCCTCCAGAGTAGCTGGGACTATAGTTTATTCTTAAATGCTCTTTTATTTTTTTCCCTTTGTTATAGATCATGTAACATCCTCTTTGACTACTACTGGGGAGAATCAAAGCACAAAGGAAAGACAAAAATAGGCAGGAATAGGAGTTTAACTGTTTCTAACAATTCTAACCTCTCTTTTTATCCTAATCTTAATTACAAGTGCTGAGGCAAATGTGAAGACAAGTGTACTTTTTAGACAAGGGTACTCCTTACCGGATTGTTCCTCGAAAAGAGTTCTTAAGTGGTGTGGACCCCACATATAGGATGTGTACTTTAGCAAAGCGTGAATTGATGCTAGAGACCTATGGAAGAGAGATAAGATCAGCATCAGAGAATTAGCAGTTGTCAATTTAAGGCGGAAGCAATACACTAAGAATCACTAGCACTTTAGTCCATGTAACCTTACTTAGTTTTTTTCTTTTCCTATTTTTATTTTTGAGACAGGGTCTGCTCTGTTCTCAGGCTGCAATTCAGTAGTGTAATCATATAACTCACCATAACCTCAAATTCCTGGACTCAAGCAATCCTCCTGCCTGGACTTCTGAGTAGCAAGGATAACAGGTGCAAAATACTGCAACCAGCTAATTTTTTTTTTTTTTGCCTTTACGAAGATAATTTTATTAACTTCAAAACATTTTATATATACATACAAAATGGCTTTTTCTTTAAGAAAATCTCAGTTATATGTACCAATTCAAAACGTCATCTACGTTCTCATGTTTTAGTGTAAGCAATAAAGAGGACTTTTGATGAATTAATTAAACTTCATTAATTTTAAAATAAATAAAAATTAGAAAGTACCTTTGAAGAAAAAAACTGGATTGGTATCCAGGTATCTTTTTATGAATGTTTCCTATTTGGAATTTTGTGAGTGTACTAAAGAAAATATTTGCTACAGAAGAGAAACCAAAAATAGCTGCTTCCTCAGTGTGCCATGGAGTGAGAAGTGGATCGGTGTTTTCATACCCTTAGCTGCCATCATCACCATCAACAGCCCTAGGCTTTTAGATCTGCTTACATTTTTCTCTTCATGTTAGAAAATCAAAAGAAAATGGGATACAAATCAATGGATGGATAAATTTAATGTGTAAATCTAGGGTCCACTGGGCTGGTAAATGTGCATGTG
>CAUYPK010054652.1:0-53938 GCA_963574355.1 Loris lydekkerianus
GAGCCCACAGGACCTGGGGGCTAAGACAGGATAGAGCCCTGGAGCCCTCAGGACCAGGGGGCTGAAGACAGGATAGAGCCCTGGAGCCCACAGGACCTGGGGGATGAAGACAGGATAGAACCCCGGAGCCCACAGGACCAGGGGGATGAAGACAGGATAGAGCCCCAGAGCCCACAGGACCTGGGGGATGAAGACAGGATAGAACCCCGGAGCCCACAGGACCTGGGGGATGAAGACAGGATAGAGCCCTGGAGCCCACAGGACCTGGGGGCTAAGACAGGATAGAGCCCTGGAGCCCTCAGGACCAGGGGGCTGAAGACAGGATAGAGCCCTGGAGCCCACAGGACCTGGGGGATGAAGACAGGATAGAGCCCCAGAGCCCATAGGACCTGGGGGCTGATGACAGGATAGAGCCCTGGAGCAAATAAAAACAGCCAGGACACAGATTGAAGGTACAAGCCTGCAGGAGGTGGGCTTCCCATTGGTGCATGGAGAGCCCCAAGTAACCTCTGCCATGGCCTTTTATTACTGAAGCATTGCACAACAGGTGTGGGGGGCCACGTACCAGGACTACATGCTTAATGATCTCTACATGCTCTTTCCCAAGGGCTCGACTCCCACCCTGTTGCACCACAAATGTCCAAGGCTCAACACCTGCTTACTAACAGTGACGGGACTGATTTTAATTCATTAACGCATGCAGTTGCTTGAGGCTCATCTCCTTGCTGGCTAGGAGATTGTCTCACTCCCAGCACCTCCCTCAAGACCCTTTGACCGCTTCTACAAGCCTGGTGCTCAGTCACCTACAGTCGTGTCCCATGAAAATGTCACTCATGGACACAGAAATCTTAACTTCATTTAATTCTCACAGGTCACGAGATATTTTCATCTTGTGATTTTACCTCAACTATTATAAATGGTAATGTGATTCTTAGCTCACGGGTGGCTCGCTGCCAGGTGGCATCAGGGTGTGGCCCACAGGTCACAGCTTAAGGAGCCTGTTCTGGGTCACTGAGAAAATGCAGTGACCATCCTGAGCTCTGATAGACTCAGACTTGCCACAGACATGAAATGACTCCACACATACAAATGTGCAAACACTCCTGCAAATATCAGGAATAAAAACGTTGCATGTAAGAAACTCATCATTTAAAAATGCAAAACTTATAAACAGATTAGATTTAGAGATGCAGCAGAAAGTTTTAAGTTTAAAAGTTTAAAAAGCATAATCAAATTCCTCACACTGAAGGAAGGAGAAAATTTTCACCCTTTAAAATCTTTTTAGACTAATATAAAATTTAGTTTAAAAGTTTTGGCTAACAGGGCGGTGCCTGTGGCTCAAAGGAGTAGGGCACCGGCGCCATATGCCAGAGGTGGCAGGTTCAAACCCAGCCCCGGCCAAAACTGCAAAAAAAAAAAAAAAAAAAGTTTGAGCTAACTATTAGTAAAATCTAAAACACGGCATCTACTTTGCAAATTACAAAAGAAAAGAAGAATATAGTGAAGATAATGAGGTCTATATAGCGAAAATCAGGGGAAAAAGCAATAATCAAGGAAATAATCCTTAGAAATACATCAGAAGAAAAACTAAACCCAACATTCTTACGTATTATTTAAACATTAAGTAATCTTTAAGGTCATAATGACAATTCATCTAGAAAACATAATAAAACTGGAAACTAATAGTAAGAATTTCAGGGAAAAATTCTTTTTTATACATTTAAATGTACTACTTTACATTATTATATGGTCCAAAAGAAAATTAGAAGTACATTAATAGAAAAATAAAACATGAATATTATAGATTGAAATCTATGTAACTAAGCTACCTCCACAAGTAAATTTATTGCCTCATCCACATTCTGTATTGAAAGAAAACAAATAAAGTGTTCAACTCATGCATTTAGAAAATAATTTCTATTCTTCCTAATTTAAAGAAAATATAAGAAAAAAAGCAGAACACAGTAAATCAGGAAAGCAAACTCTACAGTGGATGACTGAATTTCAGAAGTAAATCATTGGAGGAAAATTTGAAGCAAATTGTGAAAAAGGGAGACCAAAGGGCCTTGGGCTACAGGAGAAGCGGCAGGAGTCAGGGGAGGGAGCGGCTGCCCTTCGTCACCAGAACCTGGGGCAACTGGCCACCATCAGCAGGATGAAATGGGGCTCACCCCTACTGAGAGACGTGCCTTGTCCACTGTGTGCTCACTGGCCCCTCTGAGATAGAGCTTTCTGGGGCCCACGGTACAAGATGCAAAATGTATGCATTGGCACTTTACCCACACACACCCATGGGTGTGCATGAATGAGATCTCACCCACCCGTGTGCGTGCATGAGTCTCCCCCCACAGGTGTGCATGCATGAGCTCTCCCCCCACAGGTGCGTGTGCAGGATCTCTCCCCCAAAAGGTGTGCATGCATGAGCTCTCCCCCACAGGTGTGTGTGCATGAGCTCTTCCCCCACAGGTGCGTGTGCAGGAGCTCTCCCCCCACAGGTGCGTGTGCAGGAGCCCTCCCCCCACAGGTGTGTGTGCAGGAGCTCTCCCCCCACAGGTGTGCATCCATGAGCTCTCCCCCCACAGGTGCGTGTGCAGGAGCCCTCCCCCCACAGGTGTGTGTGCAGGAGCTCTTCCCCCACAGGTGTGCATGCATGAGCTCTCCCCACACAGGTGCGTTTGCAGGAGCTCTCCCCCCACAGGTGTGCATGCAGGAGCTCTCCCCCTCCCCTGCAGGTACACAGGCACAAGACCTCCCCTCACTGGTGCACATGCACAAGCTCTCACCGCCACAGGTGCGCCTGCATGCCCTGGCCCCAGACCTCACTTTCTCCAGCTTTGCTCCTGCTGGTTGAGCTCTGTGCCAATGCCTGGATCTCCACGTGTGTGCTCACCTGCGTTTTCGCCATTCCCTTCAGAACTCAGTTCAAAACAGACTTGGCCAGGACTCTACCTGTCACCTGGCCCCTGTCTACCCCCATTTTGTGGCAGGGGGCCTGACAGCTCTCTTTCAATGGCATATGGGCATCAGAAAATCAAAAAGCGGACTCCTCGCCCCCAGTGCAGCGACTCAGAAGTGCCCTCAGTCCACCTATGAGTTTGCAGAGCAAGCGCCCCTGCTGCCCTCCTCCCTCCCTCTCACTTTACTTGCTGGAACCACCCTAAGTAAACTACTTTCACTCTGTTTTTGTTCCTCAGGGTCTTCCTCTGGAGAAGGGAACTGTGGAGAGGTGGGGCCCGGAGCAGTCCTGGGAAGCAAAGGCACAGTGCGGGTGGCAGGAGTGGACACTTCCCGGCCTCCTGCAGTATTGCAGGGGTTCAAGCTCTTGTCTGGCCAGGTCCAGGCTGAGGACAAGTCCCCAAAGAGGACACCTCTATGTAAGTTAAATGAAGGAAAAGGTTGAACTCAAAGGCTGCTTGCTTTCCTTTGTACGGATCACTGAATGATAGCGTATGTGCATGCAGGTGTCTGAAATACAATCCAGGGAAGTAGACAGGATGCATTTATTTTCTTTTCAAACTCGGTTTGAAATGATTAACTGAAAGGATCTCCACTGACTATCTTCCCATAGGTCAACTTCATTGTCTCAGAAATGAACAATCATGGGGAAAAAAAAAAAATCATAACGCTGTATTCAAGCCTAATTCTGAGATTCCAAATCAAAAATGCGTAATAACAGTTATCTCCAACCTCAAAGCTCCTTTGCCCTGTCCCTCCTCCCTCGAAGTCAGTACACATTAATTTATTGTCCTCAGTCTCTTCTGTTGAAGCTGGTCTGTCACACATGGGACCTAAGAACCCTCTGCTTAGCACTCTCTGCGTAAGGTAACACAGGCCTTGAAGGACCCTGCTGGTCATTCCCCGTATGGAGACCCCTGTGATGGTGTCGGGCATCATGAATATTTACCTGGAGGTCTCTGCTGTGGATGTGCGTCTGTGTGAGCGTATCTGTGTTTGCCGAGTCTGACACCCACAGTGAAATGATCCCTAACCACAGTGTGCAAATAAACAACTAATGTAAATTCCAGACACCACAAGAAGCCAGGGCCAGCGTTCTGGGACATGATTAGCTTCCAAGTTGTGGGACTCCGTGAGACAAAGATAGATCTCGGCAGAACTTAACATGCAGTGGGAGAAAGACAGATATGGGCAGGGAAAACTGCAGTCAAAATGAAACAATTGAGCAAGTAAACATGAGCTGAAAGTCCTTCAGCTCATGTGTGACCGAATATAAAAATGGTTTTGGGATTGAGTTGATGAAAAATTCAACAGGTGGAAAGAATTGGGGCATATTAATGTCCTTCCAGAACATTAATTTGGGGTGTGGGGAGGCACAGTTTTACATCTCATATTTTAGGCATTCGGATAGCAGTGCTTTCTGGTGAGCGAGGGCGGAAGGGATGATGGTTGGACTCCCTGGTGAGAGGCCAGCGGGCAGGTGCACCTCTAACCCGTCCCAGAACAGAAGGAAAGCAGCCCTGTGTAGTAGATTAAAAGGGCGGCGTAGACTCCTAGTGACGGGGAAGAAGAGACTGGTTGTCTTAAATGGGGAGATGAAAGAACCAAAACGTTTTCCTGACACACACAGAGGGAGGCGGAGAGCTTCTGTGAGCACCAGGCCGGGGCCCAGAAGTGCCCAGCATGTCCCCAGCACCACGATGTGGAAGTGTTCACGAGCCTCGGTCCAACTCGTCTGCCACCCCCCTGTGACCTTGGGCCGATTCCCTAACTTCATAAACTTTTTTGTAAGATGTGGATGGCCGCTAATAGGTGTCATCACCACCAGTCACATTGTTCCCGGGAAAATGAACAGACGGAAGTAATCAGTCTTCTTCTTCCCAGGACATCCCAGCCTAGAGGGCAGAGCTGGGGGTGTGGGTGTTACCCCACTCTCCTTCTGCTCCAGTAATGACTGCTTCATGTCCCAGTTCTTCTGTTGTTCTTTCTTCAACCACCACTAAACGTTTCTTAGGGGCCAGGCAAAGCACTTCTCCGTTTCCACTCTGTCCTGGTATGAATTATTTGAGGAACCACTTGACTGCTATTCCCGACATCCCAGTGCCCCCCTTCCCCAGGTCTCTCTGGGACACTTACTAACGCGCTTCCTATGGGCTCCTGGGAGCTCTCCTGGGGCTGTGACACAGGCATTGCACCTGCCAGCCAAAGCAGTCAGAATGTTTCCCCCTCCACTCAAACGTGAAAGTATGGAATTTAATCATCTTAAGGACATTTTTTGGTTTAGTATTTAATTGATAAGGAGTGTGTTAAATGGATATTTGAGGAGAATTGATATCTTTCCTGCATTCCAGTTCAAGTGCAAAGATTTTCTAATCTGTGATTTTTTCATTAGCATTTTACAGTTTTCAACATATAAATCCTGTACCTTTTTTTAAAGATACATCTAAGTATTTGACTTTTTTATCTCCTATACACTTTTATTATATTTGCAATTTTGATTTCTACATCTTTGTTAGTTTGTAGAAGTACAATTGACTTTTGCATTCTATTTTAGTATCTTGAGAACGTGCTGACCTCTCTTATTACAGCTAGGAGGGGTTGGCTTGTTTTGTAGATGCCTTCACGTTTTCACATTATTGGCAAATAGGATCAGGTTGGTTCTTTCTTTCTTTCTTTCTTTCTTTCTTTCTTTCAGATTAATATGAGGATACAAATGTTTAGGTCACCTTGTTTTCACTTCTAAGGTAAAGTTCAAGTTATAGTTGAGCCCTTCACCCAGGGTCCTGTAGTGCTATAAATTTTCCTCTGTACAATGCTTTAGCTGCACCCCACAGATTTTGTATTTGTAGTTGCATTTTTATTTTTATTTAGTTCAACGTAATTTTTTTATTTCCCTTGAGATTACATATTTGATTGATATTTTAATTAAAGTGTGATACTTTGTTTCCAAGTTTTTGGAGATTTTCCCTTATATTTTTCTTATCAATTGCTAGTTTGATATTGTTGTAGTCAGAGATCACACTTTGCTGAGGCTTATTTAATGACACCAGATAGAGTTAACTTAGTATGTGTCATGTGCAAAGAATTATATTCTGTGACTGTTTCTATGTTTATGTGAGTGTTTTATAAGTGTTAATTAGATTCTATTGTGTGATGAAGATGCTGAATTCTCCTGTTTCTTGTTGATATTCTTTCTGGTCATTCTATTAATTATTGAGAAATATGTTTTGAAATCTCCAACTATAGCTATGAATTTTTCTATTTCTCCTTTTAGTCTGTCACTTTTTGTGCTTTTTTTTTTTTTTTTTTTGAAAAATTAAGCTGTATTAAACCATGTCATTCCCATCCCCAACTCCACTTTATTGTAATACCTTTGTTAATTAAGAAACACAGTGTACCTGTCTTTGGTACACTTCATAGAATCCCAGATCAAGAAGACACTTCAGAGGTCAAGTTCTCCTGCTGAACCATACCTAGGCCTAACCTCAACTCTCAAAAAAACACATTTTACATGTCTCTGTAATTAGAAGTACTTCCTTTAATTTGAATCCTTTAGGCTACAAATATGTTAGTATGTTTATTCTGTGTTTACTCTCTCTTCCTTCTAGAAATATTTTAAGGTAGTTTGTAAGGATGTATGAAATATAAGATACTGCTCACCAAAACTAAAAAAGAGAAGCAGCCACGGGAAGATAGATACAAAGATAGGTATAAAATGGTTTTAGAAGTAAGTTTGTCTCATATCTGTGCACCATTTACCCTTGAACAAGATGGGAATTGGGGCGCAGAGCCTTCCCCACAGTCAAAAATCCACATACAACTTTCAACTTCCCCAAAACTTTACTGCCTTACCAACAGCATAAACCATTGATTAGCCCATTCTTTGTCTGTTATATGTGTTGTATTATTCTGTATTCTTACAATAAAATAAGGTAGAGAAAAAACTGTTTTTAAGACCATCATAAGGAGGAAAAAATATATTTACTGTTCATTAAGGGGAGTGGATCCTTCTAAAGGTCTTTCATCTTTGTTACCTTCACACCGAGTGGGCTGAGGAGTGGGAGGGCGGGGAAGGGGTGGAAGAGGTAGGAGACATCCTGCTTGTAAGAGGATACAAGTTGTTCTGGGGTCACGTGTAATTCATAATGATGCTTAGACCTACTCGTCTTCTATAAACTTTTTTTTTTTACTAGAACAGAGATAAGACAGTGAGTAGTTTATTTTGCAGAATTTAGGAATTCCTAATATAATAATTCAAAGTATTCTAAATTTGAGAAATCATTTCCTAATTTTGTTTATTTCTATTTTTTAAAAATTTTTCATTAAATCATAACAGTATACATTAATGCATTTATTAGGTACAATGTACTGATTTGATATACAATGTGGAATGCTTACATCAAACTTGTTAGCATAACCATCACCTCGCTTACTTATTTGTTGTGGTAAGACATTTAAACTCTACTCTTAACAGTTTTAAAATGTACCATTACGTTATGCACATTAGATAAGATTTTACTAAATACCCTCCCTCCTCCTGGGCTTCCCCCTCCCCTCCCCTCTTCCCTCCTTTTTTCTGGACTATAGTTTTGTTTTATCATTCATATGAATGTGAGGTGATTATATATTGGTGTCATAATAGTATTGAGTACATAGGGTGCTTTTTATTCCATTCTTGAGATGCTTTACTAAGAATAATATGTTCCAGCTCCATCCAGGTAAACATAAAAGATGTAAAGTCTCCATCTTTTTACACTGCATAGTATGCCATGGTGTACGTATACACAATTTGTTAATCCATTCATGGGTTGGTGGGCACTTGGGCTGCTTCCATGACTTAGCAATTATGAACTGGGCTGCAGTAAACATTCTGGTGCAGATGTCTTTGTTGTAAAATGATTTTTTATTGTCTAGGTATATCCCTACCAGAGGAATTGCAGGATTGAATGGCAGGTCCACTTTTAGTGCCTTAGGTGTTCCCCAGACTTCTATCCAAAAGGAGCATATTAGCTTGCATTCCCACCAGCAGTACATGAAAAAAAAAAAAAAAAAAAGTTCATCTTCTTTAATCATCAGAGAAATGCAAATCAAAACTACTTTGAGATATCACCTAACCCCAGTAAGAGTAGCCCACATAACAAAATCCCAAAACCAGAAATGTTGGCGTGGATGTGGAGGAAAGGGCACACTCCTACAGTGCTGGTAGGAATGCCCACTAATACGTTCCTTCTGGAAGGATGTTTGGAGAATACTTAGAGACCTAAAAATAGACCTGTCATTCGATCCTATAATTCCTTTACTAGGTTTATACCCAGAAGACCAAAAGTCACAATATAACAAAGACATCTGCACCAGAATGTTTACTGCAGCCCAATTCATAATTGCTAAGTCATGGAAGAAGCCCAAGTGCCCATCGACCCACAAATGGACTAGCAAATTGTGGTACATGTATATCATGGAATACTATGTAGCCCTAAAGAAAGATGGAGAGTTTACCTCTTTCATGTTTACATGGATGGAGCTGGAACATATTCTTCTTAGCAAAGTATCCCAGGAATGGAAGAAAAAGTATCCAATGTACTCAGCCCTACTATGAAGCTAATTTATAGCTTTCATATGAAGGGTATAATGCAACTATAGCATAAGAATATTGGGAAAGGGCCAAGGGTGGGGAAGGGAGGGGAGAGGTTGGGGTGGAGGGAGGTTAGGGGCCACATCTACGGTGTGGGGTCACATGTACAGTGCATCTTAGAATGGGTATAGGCGAAACTTACTAAATGCAGAATACAAATGTCTACATACAATAACTAAGAAAATGCCATGAAGGCTACGTTGAATAGTTTGATGAGAATATTTCAGATTGTATATGAAACCAGCACATTGTACCCTTTGATTGCACAAATGTACACAGCTATGATTTAACAATAAAAAAACAAACTTAAAAAAAATAATGATCACAGGAGGAAGAAAAGTTAAAATAAGGAAAATAGCATATGAGCATGGAACAAGCTATTTCTGAAATATAAGTTACATTTGGATGCAAAATTTGCAAGTTTTCTCTCTTGGGAGGATAAATGTCCTCTCTGAAAGCTTTTTTTTTTTTTTTTTTTTTTTTTTTTGAGAAGGAGTCATACTTTGGCACCCTTAGTAGAGTGCTGTGGCATCATAGCACCTCAAACTCTAGGGTTCAAGTGATCCTCTTGCCTCAGCCTCCCAAGTAGCTGGGACTACAGGTGCCTGCCACAATGTCTGACAATTTTTAAAGATGGAGTCTCACTCTTGCTCAGGCTGGTCTCTAAGTCCTGGACTCAAGAAGTCCACCTACCTCAGCCTTCTAGAGTGCTGGGATTACAGGCATGAGCCATCTTTCCTAGCCTTTGAAAAGTTTCTTTAATCTTTTTTTTTTTTTTTTTTCATATACTCCTCTGTGGTCATCTGGAAACATAGCGAAAGAACAAAAAGTCCTCACAAGTCTTAGACCCTAGATGAAAGGGAAGGTCAATGAAAACAGAAAATTCCCTACTCTCTACTACAGCAAGACGCCCATCTGCAGAAAGGGACAGTGTAGAAAGAGATGCTACACTGAACTGTGGTCACCTTTGTTCAAGTGAGCAAGTTAAAGTCCCCAAAGATATCAATAGATTTCTCTCTAAACACCTGAGGGCTGGACTTGCTCTCTGCTGTCCAGAGAATACATTCCACTCACTGGAACTTTGCTTGGTGTTAAATAGCCCAAGGGCAGGGATGCTGCTTCAGAAATATCCACAGTCACAGCTGCAGCAGCCAAATCTGGTTTTGTGCCGGTGTCTTCTCTGAGAACAGAGCAGCATATGGACGTGTTGGGCTCTTTGCCATCTGTAGAGAGTGGGCAGCACAGTGCGTGCAGTCCCAGTTTGTACCAATGCCTGGGAGATAACACTTTCCGCATGGAAGGGTCTGCTGGCCTCAGATAAGAACAGATTTCAAATTGGGACTATGAGAAGCCGTAGCCACAACTTGGTTCCGCTCCTCTCAGATCTACTCAAAGCTCTCAGTGTCATAACCTCTATGGCTTCAGAAGTGAAAACCTTGAGCTGTTGTTCGCTTGCTACGGAGATTCATCATTCATTCACACGCTCCATGATGCTCGTTGGCATGATCACAACCACCACTTACAGACCTGCTGCCAATAACTCTTCCCTTTAACTTCTCTAAGATCATGAACAGTGTAATATTGTCATCAGTGAGATTAAGACCCACTTGTCACTCTTTTTCCATTTCTACTTGTGCTCCTAACCTCTGAGGTAGAAAAATGACAGCAGGAGTTATTTTTTTAGGAAATTGAATGCTAAATTTTCTAGGATTCACCTTTATCACCTTGAGAAATCATACTCTTTTCTTTGAACTCAGACCAACATTTGTAACTGACCAAAAGAAACAATATAAAACATGCCATGAACATGACCGCCCTGTGTCAGGAGGTGGCAGTGGGTAGACCTATGAGGCTAGCGTGATGAGGGCAACTCAAGAATTGCCGCACTAATTATCCTATGTTTTTAAATTTCGGATTAGGTTTGGCACCTGTAGCTCAGTGGCTAGGGCACTGGCCACATACACTGCAGCTGGAGGGTTCGAACCCAGCCCAGGGCCTGCCAAACAACAATGGCAACTATAACAAAACAAAAAATCTGGGCGTTGTGCTGGGCATCTGTAGTCCCAGCTGCTTGGGAGGATGAGGCAATAGAATCATTTAAGCCCAAGGGTTTGAGGTTGTGATAAGCTGTGATGCCACGGCACTCTACTGAGTGCGACATAGTAAGACTCTGTCTTAAAAAAAAAAAATTCAGATTAATATAAGGGTACAAATAATCAGTTTACAATGTTTGCATTTGTTAGGTAAAGTCCTGTTGTAGTAGCGTCCCACACCCAGGAGGTATGCCATATACTCTCACATTGTGCCCATTAGTTGGGAGCACACCAATCTCACTCCCTCTTCTTCAAACCCCCAACTTGAATTCAATTGAATTTTTCTCTTGTGTGGGCATGTATTCATTTGACTACTGGCTTCATATTAATATTGTGCACATCAGATGCTTACTTTTCCATCCTTGTGATATTTTATTAAGAAGAATGTGTTTCAGCTCCACCCAGGTTAATACAAAAGATGTCAAGTCTCCATTTTTTTATGGCTGAAAATGTATATATATTCCATGGTGTACATATACTACAGTTTATTAATCCATTCCTGGATTGATGGGCACTTAGGTTGTTTTTACATCTTGCTGATTATAAACTGAGCTGTAGTGAATAGTCTACTGCAAATGTCCTTATGATAATGAATTTTTTTCTTCTGGGTAGATGCCTAGTAATGGGATTGCAGGAGCAAATGGAAGGTCTGGTTTGAGTCCTTTGAGGATTCTCCATACTTCTTTCCAAAGAGGCTGTCTTAGTTTGTAGTCCCATCAGCAGTGTAAAAATGTTCCTTCTCTCCTCATCCATGCCAGCATCTGCAGATTTGGGATTTTGTGATGTGGGCCATTCTCACTGGGGTTAGGCGACTTTGCAGAGGGGTTCTGATTTGCATTTTTCTGATGATTAGGGATGATGAGAATTTGTCTGTCTTCTTCAGAGAAGGTTCTGTTTGTGTCTTTTGCCCAGTGATAGATGGAATTGTTGGCTCTTTTTTGTGTTGATTGATTTGAGTTCTCTGTAGATTCTAGTTATAAACTCTTTGTCAGATTCATATCATGCAAATATCTTCTCCCATTTTGAAGGCTGTCTATTGGCTTTAATTGTTGTTTCCTTAGCTGTATAGAAATTTTCCAGCTTAATTAAGTCCTATTTGTTAATTACTACATACATATTTTGAAACTTCTGAGTTATTCCTTAGGTATCTGTCAACAGTTTAGTTATTTATTGAGCAAGATATCCTACAAGACTAAATTCTTGTTTCAGATGCCATATTTAAATATATATCTTTCAACTCATCAAATCCTTCTGAGAATTATGCATTGTAGGTACTATGATTTATTTCCTCTATAAATTAGGAAAGTATGGCACAAAGAAACAAAGTAACTTAGCTAAAGTAATACAGCTGGTAAGTGGTGGGGGCCAGGAAGCCAGTGAGGGGAGACTGACTCCAGAGCCTGTGCTCATAACCATTAGGTGCCACCACCTCCCACCTGACTGAGGAGCTGATGTTTGTAGAAGGGTGTGGTGAATGAGTGATCTCAACAGCAGGTAATACACAGAAGAGAGGGTGGAAAGAGTAGGAAGAAAGAACACAGAGGATGCCTTGGATGTTCCTTGTTTCACATGCACCATTTTGCTGGTTCTCAACGTAAGACGACTCGACTCAGGATTTTTTGATCTTCTAATGGTGTGAAAGCAACCTACATAGAGTAGAAGCTATGTTTCTGGTGCCCATACAACTATTCTGTTTCTCACTTTCAGTATAGCTTTCAATAAATTTTATGAGCTAGTTAATCCTTTATTATGAAATAGGCATGTGTTAGAAGATTTTGCCCAACTGTGGGCTAATGTAAAGTGTTCTGAGCACGTTTAAGGTAGGCTATCATGTTGGGTATGTTAGATGTGTCAAATGTGTTTTTCAACTTGCAATGAGTTTACTGGGACATGTTCCCATCATAAATCAAGGAACATCTGTACTGAATTCCCCAGGGAGCAAATGCAGTGTCCATGACCATAGGCACAGGGTGGCCTTAGGAGCTGAGGAACCTGCAGTCAGGGTGGGCAGCATCCTGCCCTTCTACTCCTGGGCAAGAAGGGGAAGCACTGGAAGTCAGTTTCAGGGTGATGCCTACAGCCCCAGGAGCCTAATACCCATTTCCCAGGCAGTTTTGTTATTACCTATTTACCCCCATATCTGGAAGAGTCACCTGAAACATTACTATATCTATTTCATTCTATTTCATGGTCATTTTAAAGAGAGTAATGTTCTACTCTAGGAGTTTGTGAAGTGACTAGACATACTTGGCAAGTATGGAGGGGCAGCTCTAGTCAACTATCATTTGCTACCAGGTGAATTGCAGGATAAGCAAGAGAAGACTGTGTCATTGACCTTGTTGAGGACACTTTAGGAGATTCTGGGTGCAGTGCTACATATGCAAGGCTACATGGTATATGCTCTGCCAGAGCAATAATCATCATCGAAACTTGCTCCAATTGTGAAAATTGTGTATATGAGACAGTCAGTACCTGAAGGAAAAGGAAAAATATCAGGCAAAAGAAAATAATTAAATAATGAGCAAATAACATGATTCTGACATAGGTTGAGGATATGGAATGGTGGTGGTGAGGATTGCAGAAAGGAGATGAAAAGTAAACCAGATTTAAGGAGCCAGGTCCCCCACCACCATCACCCTTCTTCCTCCGTTATCATTCTCAATGGTATTTCAAAGAAAGGAAACAATTTTATAAGTCCTCATGTCTGATAATGAACTGGAGGATCTGACAGGAGGAAGTGCCAGGATATTAGCATTCTGGAGGATGAAGATTGCTTGCACATTTGCATTTCTTTGGTTCTCCGCAATCATCTCTGTATTCAAGCTGAGTTGTGGCACGCACCATACCTGTTATTACCAGGCTCGTGGACTAAGTGTGTGCTTTGTTGTTATTGTTCTAATACTGTGTCTGTTGCCATGAAAACGAAGCACTGCAGACTAAGATTTCAAGTACACACACTGAATACCATAGAAATCAACACATAGAATATTCATAATTCTAGTCTTGAATGAATATATTAGCCGAATAAGTCATTTAACCTCTCTGAGCCTCAGTTTCCTGTATCTGTATCTGTGAAATACAGATGCTGAATGTCTTTCATGTTCCTCTGAACCACCAACAGGTGGGAAGAGATGGACTCTAAACAACAGCAAACAAACACAGGCATCGGAGGGGGATAAGTGATAAAACGCCATTCATGGCAGGAAATCACAGGACTTTGGATTCAGGAGGTAGAGGTTTCTGGTAAAGCCATTAAATACTACAGTAGAACCACTGTAAGTTGACCACCCAAGGGACTATACCAGTCACCATTTGGAGATGGTCTACATAAGGGACTAGGCCTACTGTATTGATCCATCTGCTGCACATCCAGTCTATGAAAATTAGTTGAGGAGGTGATCAATGTGGGGGTGGCGAACTATGGAGCTTCTACCATATGTTTCCAGACCCTTTTTCCACAAATTTTCTCTGCTGAAAGAATGATTTCTACCTGCTGTTTTATCTGTTCTACAGGTTGCTCTAGGGACTGGGATTCTGAGTAGAGACTACCCTTCCTGGGGACCAAGGACAGTAAGAGAATGTGGAAGAAAATAGACAAGAGGAGTTAGTGTAAGGCCTTGGCCTAGTGTGGCTGGTGGCAGAGACAGGAAAAGGAAGGGGCAAATGGCAGAAAGTTTGTGATGCTGAAGGAGGACGGCAAGGCTCATGAAAGAAGCTGCCAGCACCAGTGACAACAGCTCAGGGACCTGTACGCAGGGCGGCTGACGAGCATCTGGCTGCACAGGATTATCGAGAGATGCACACCATCTGTATGTACAAAGGGACGGTCCAATGAGTGTTTTGCCAAAATAACATTAATGCCATATCAAGAAAATTCTTGAATGTAGATAAAGTTGATCAGCAAGAAAGACGGGTGAAATGGCTTTGACCTTTTTTAGGTACTCAGCTTCACAAGCATCTTTTCAAGTGCAAGGTAGCATTCCTTTAGTTCACTACAAAATCACAATGCAACAGCAGCAAAGCACAGAGATTCCTGGGATGTTTAGTTGGGAGAACAAGCTACAGAGTTAGGTTAAGGCTAGATTGAGAATGACTGCATTGATAAGGTAAAGCTACTGATGGTTTTTCTATAGGAGGCGCCATGGTCATAGTATTACTTTAGCAAGTTAATATGGCAATGGTGGAAAAGTGCTTTGGTAAAGGCAGAATTCTTGAGTCATGCTATCAATGGGAACTTGCTGAAGTGCTAGATACAAGGTGATATGATCGTAACAGCTACAGTGGTTCCATGTTATGATGTATGTGCCCACTCTGTGCTAAATAAAGTACCTCCCCTACAGTAATTCTACAATATTATCATTAGCATTTTATAGAATAGTAAAGAGAAGCTCAGAAATCTTAGGGCACTTCCCTGACACCACCCAGCTAGTAAGTGACAAAGCCAATGTTGAACAAAGACTTGTCTGACTCGAAGCCTGGTCTCTCACCTGGCAGGCTGCTGGTAACAACATGAAATAGAGGCCACAGTTACAGACAGCTGCCTGGGAGGTGAGAGTCATCTCCTGTATGGATTTTCTGCAGATGTGATAGGGTTGAGCAAAGAAATCTTTCTTTCTCTGTCAATAACCTTTTTTTTACATTGTAGGTAATTCATGTAAAAAACAACTTAAAAAATGCCTTGGGGCAGAAGTGGTAGGATGGAATCCATCTCCCATGCTTTGTTGTTCTTGTTTTCCTGATGTATTATGATGAGCCTGATTATAATTATAGTGGATTATCTTCAAGTTCCCTACCTCCCTCTGTTACCATTAGGCATGTCCAGTTTATGCCCCATTTCTTTTTCACAGTATATTCTCCATGTCTTTGTCACCTTTCTCTCCTCTTAATTTTTCTCTAGTAGCAATGACATTGGCTGCACAGCACCTCAGTGCATTGCCCTGCACTTGGCTTTCATGTAGAGAGCAACTCTCCCAGACCATTCCTCACTGCCCTAAGACACATGTTAAGGTATCCATGTAGCGACATCTATTGATGTAAAAACTCTTGTTGACCTGATAGCAATCAATACTTACATCTTGTTTTTAGGAAAGGATCGCTTCATGTCAATTGCTTTCCCCTTTCAAGAGTTTCACTACACCTTGAGTGCTATATTCTGATTCATGTAAGAAATTTAACGTCAGTTTTTTCTGATCCTCTGTCAAAAGTGAAATGTTCAATGCTGATCACTGCTGGAAAGTATTATTAGGTAAATTCGATCTTTCTAATAACATCCCTAACCATAAAAAAATCCAACTTGTATGTTTCTAAAATTATAGTTTTGCTACATTTATAATCACTAAATATAATCGCTAATATAGTCACTAAATCAGCTCAGTGGACGTAGACAGTGTATACCAGGGAAAATGCTATTTTTTTGTGAACCAGAAAATTAAACCAGGAACTCTAATATCTAGGTTCTAGCCTGGGCATTTCCTGCCTGCATAATCTTGAGCAAGATGATACAATATTCTGAACCATAGTTTCTCCAATTATAAAATGAGAAGACTACTTCAAAGTGTTGTAAGAATTTGAGGAGAAAAAAAATCAGTGGGTCTGTGTGTGTGAACATTGTTTTCCTCTACATGATGGCAAAATCACCATCAGAGGGACTTGAATAGTGCTTGCAATTCCCATGCTAGGAAGAGCTGGAAAGAACATGGAGTTCAGAGTCAGAAGACACAGGTTTCAAGTCTGGCTGTATCAATTACTCTATGTGTGAATTTGAGCATGTTATTAACTTGATAAGTTTCTTGTAAAATAAAGGCAAGACGTTAGACAAAAGGATTGCAGAGGCAATCAAACAAAAGATATTTGTCAAACTGCACTGTAAACTGGGGATTCGTATGTAAATATCAGAACAGATTAGATAAACTCAGGTAAGCCTTTCTTAGGGTCAGAGGAGAACACAAGCATGTAAATCCATGTTGCAAGGGATTGAAATAGGTCATGGAGTCCACACCTCCTTCTCTAGTTGCCAGCTCTGCTTTGGAGATAAGTGAGTTCCAGTTTTCTGCTCAGTATCAGAGTGGTCTATTTGTAACCAGAAATTGCAATTAACTGTAATAAAATCAACTTTGGATTTGATAAATTTAAGGTGCTTGGGAAGGGCCCCAGGAGGAGATGACCAAATATCATAGGATATGAGGTGCTGAAGTTCAGATGAGTGGTCTATTGAGAGATCTAGATTTGGAAAATTCTTGCACAAGCGCAGGAGCATTGATGCAAAAGATCTGCCTGCCAAAATTTAAGGCAAAAGGCAGGGGACCACCTGCATGAGATAGGAAGTCAGGAAGGCAGAATTTCAACATGAATCAAGTGGTTACAGCAATAAATGCCACAAAGAGGAAATACGAGATCCAAATGGAAAAAATTAATTTACTTTGACAATTGAGAGATCAGTGGGTTTCTTTGAGCAGTTTCACTGGGAATTAAGGGATTGAATAAAGTTCATTTTAGTTGAACAAAGAATAAACTAAAATAATTGAGGAGAAATATTTTTGATTATTCTCTTTAGGATCTTGACAATAACAGGAGAGTGAAAAGATGCCCCACACCAAGCTAGGCAGAGGGATGCAAAGTCCCTGTCTTGGGAAGGAATTGATCAGTAATAGTGTTGTCATGGGGGTGTGTTTAAAATGCTCATGTTTTACTGTTTTCAGACTCTATGGATAAAAGGAAAACACACCAAATTTATAAAGATTTTACTTGAGATTTCATCTTCTGGAGAAATCATTGTTAACAGTTGCTATTTCTTTTGTGTGGTACACAAAATGATCCACAACTTGTCTTTCTCATTTAATATGACATAATCTCAGACATATTTGCAAATCTCACAGATTTTATGTTATTCTTTTTACTAGTTGACTATTACTTCACCTATGGATTTACCATATTTGCTTAAATGGCTCTTTATGGATGAACATTTATTGTTTCTTGCCTTGTTATTTGAAATCATGCCTCAGTTACCATAGTATGCAAATTTTCATATAGATCTATTTCTATTGGGTACATAACTACAGGTGGAGAGTTATTCGGGGGTGAAAGAATTTAGGTAGCTTGGAATTTAAATAAATATTGTCAATTTTTTTTTCTGAAAGCATGTACTGATTTTGTTCCCACTGACAATACATGAGAATAAATTCTTCCCACCAGTCCCAGGTATATTCAACGTTCAATTTTTTTTTGTTTGTTTTTTGCTAGCTTGATAAAACCAGTATCTTATTGGATTTTTACAAATTATAACTTCTTTTAATTTTCAATTTATTATGAATGAGATTGGACACCATTTTATATGCTTATTGGCTCTTTTTATATTTACTCTGTAAACTTTTGCCCATTTTTTTTTATTTACTTTTTTAAATTAAATCATAGCTATGTACATTAATGCAATCATGGGATACAATGTGCTGGTTTTATATACAATTTGAAAAATTTTCATCAAACTGATTAACATAGCCTTCATTTTCACCCATTTTTAATTTGATTTAAAGTTTTATAAGAATTCATTGGCCCTATAGAAAACTATTGCTTTGACATCATGTATTATACAAATATTTTTCTAGTTTATTTCTTTTTAAATCTTGTTTTGCTTTTATGTCACCAAATTTATAAATTTAAAATTGTTCTGTATGATATTTATAAAAGTCTTCCCCATCTTGATTTTTTTTGGAGATCACTTTTTCTTTTTCACTTTTAAAGATTCCAAGGAAGATTCCTTAATCTTTGGTGAAATCAATTTCTAGCATACATCACTCTTGCTATCTGAAAGTATTTTTATTAACGTAGGTGCCTTACATTCTTTTGTATTAAAATAGCATTATAATACTATTATAGTGCTATTTTAGTACTAACAAATTTTTGAGTAAATTTTTATAATCTTGAAGATTCACATTCAGTAAAGAGAATTGCAAAGGTATATCAAAGTCATGCCATCCAAGTTAGGGACATCTTCAACGAATATCTTAAAGGAGATGGTGATGGTATTTAGTCATACCCAATGGCAACTCACAAAACATTTATTCTTACTGCTCAGTTTGACTCCATTGGAGAAAATAGAATTTCCTAACCATATCTGAGTGTTAAGCCATATGTATAGAAATGGAGCCCTCTCATATTTCCTCTGCCTGTTGTTTAAAAGTGTCAATGATGCCATGAAAAGGACTATTTCATGAGGTGTTGCTATTACAAAAATAGGGAGAGGAGAATGCACCTCCTAATGTGTCATGTTAGGTAAACGGCCAAGGAATAACTGCTGTCTGAGTGGAAGGAACTGAAAAGCAAGTTTATTATCCTGTGCATATTCTCCTAAATCTGTGGCCTGGAAAATATAAAACAATTTTGGTTAAATAGTTCAGAAAACAAAACCAGTCCCCCCCATATCCTTCCAGGAGTGGTGTCCTGGGTCCACATGATCCACTCCCTACCCCACTCTGCTCTCATGAAGCTCCCTAGGTTTTCTGTTTATGTTTCTCTTTCCCTCATGACACTCACAGTTTCTCCATAAAGCAGTTTACAAAGTCAGTGTCATTACCATAAACAATTTTCAAATTTGGGGGAGAGGGAAAGACTACAAAAAATCCTCAGAGGTGACTCTGCTCATGTTCTCCCCCCAAAATGTGAGCTCTTTTTTTTTTTTTTTTTTTTTCACGATCTCCACAAGGCCCTGCCCAGCCTTCGTCCTTACATTGTCAGTGATGAAACACATTTGACCTTCCTATGTGGCCTAATCTTTTTCCAGGAAGTACTAATTGTTATGTGGTTAATCTTTCTTAGGAACTGAAATTGGAATATCACAATTTCTACTTTTGAGTTATACTTTTGCCAGTGGGTGTCAAAATAAAGATAGCTTATTTTTTGTTTTTGTTTTTTTTTTTTCCATCTTTTGATTATACTTCATGATGACATCTAAAATCTGTTTTTAAGTTGTAAATGGAAGTTCAAAAAGCATCATCTGTAAGTAAAGGGGTAAAGGGACTTAGCAATGTTACTTTACATAAGTCCACTTTAGTTGCATTTCTATTTAATCACAGTTTCATGGGATCTTTTTTGCACTCCCTCTACCATAGCTTCCATAGCAGTCCATCCATGCTAGACTAAGCCGTTCCCATTTATCTCTAACGTAGACCTGAAGCCCTGCCAGTCACTTTGAGGCTCAGCCTTAGAATGCCCTGGCTCTGGTGTGCCATGGGACTGTCATACGCTTAAACTTTAGCCTGCTCTTTTAAGGCAAACAGATAAGGAAAACATAATATTATAATGATAACCTTTGGCATATAAGTTTATTTGGAAAAATCACACAGGCCATTAGGGCTAATGTGTTTAAAGACCTTCATACTCCAGGGCATATAGATCTAAGTAAAACACAGTCTGTTTTCAAAGCTACAGGTACAGAGAAGGAAAAAAAAATGAAGTTCAAGTTGCTTTCATACATTCATTGTATTCAGGATATTCAGGAAAGAAAGCCCCAAGCAACTCACAATGGCAGGCAACTTTTTTTTTTTTTTTTATTAAATCATAGCTGTGTACATTGATATGATCATGGGGGATCCTTACAAGGGCAGGCAACTTTTGAGCATGATATTTTAACTATCTTCAGGCTAAAGACCAACCAAAAAAAAAAAAAAAAAAAGGAAAAAGAAAAACGAAACAAAACCAAAAAAATAAAAAATATCATAACAAATAGCGGGTTTTAGGAAATATATTTGTTTTCCTGTTGAGGAACAGGCGTTCCAGGATTGCCTACTATTGTTGGAAGATCCTGTGTTTGGAGAAGGACCAGCTAGAGCAGTGTGATTTGGGGTTGAAACTGGAGGTAACAGTGTAAGCCAGGCTTTTCCTCTTAAGCTCTGTTGACATGTAGGTTAGAAAATTCGTTGTTGAGGCGGCTGTCCTGTATTTTGTAGAGCAGGCAGTGCCCGTGGGTTTTATGTACAAGATGTGAGTAGCAACTTCCTCCCCATCTATAAGAACCAGAAATGTCTCCAGATATGGCCAAATGTCTCCTAGGAGGAAAAACTGCCCCTCCCCCTGGAGAATCACCAGCATAAGCTAAGGGTTTTAAATATATGTGGATACAGAGAGAGGTGTGTTTATGTACACAGGTACGTATTTCTTAGCTCTGTCTAGGTTTGCTAGCAACATTACCTCAGTAGCAAAGGGTACTGATGGCTACCAGGGGTTAGGTCCTAAATACCATTCTTGACCAAAAACAGCCAGAGCTTTTTGGAGAAATGGCTTATTCCAGTGCTATGCCTGGGGAAACGTAAGCTAAACCTGCCCTATCTTGTTATGTCAGAAAGTGAGGGAAAGCTCAAAAAATGATGTGACATATCAAACTGACATAGAGGTTTGTTTGAAGGTCTTCTGCCTGACTAATTTTTTGTCTGGGCAAAAAATTCAGAAAATCTGAGCAGGAAAATGAACAATAATGGAAGAAAATAAAAATCCACAGTCCCTACTAAATAAATAAATAAATGAGAGAGAGCGAGAGCGAGAGAGAGAGCGAGAGCGATAGAGAGAGAGAGAGAAAACCTCTTATTCAACTAATAAATGCAGAGTAACAATGACCCTATCATTAGAAGATCACACAGACTGGTAATAATTGATTCGGATCAAGCAAGAATAATCCAATGGATGCTAAAACTAGCAGGTGAAAGTGGAGAACAGCATTGAACTTTGCAAAAATGACCAAAAGAGCAGGAAAATACCTAATCCTTCAATTTGCTAGTGAGGGTTAAAGATCAGTCCCTGTGGATTTTTGTTTTCACAGCCAAAATGTAATGTCAATTTTCTTTACCATCTTTAGATCTATTGACTAAATCTGCCTTTTAGAATTTGTTCCTTTAGCTTCAAGGGTTTCTGAGTGTCTCAGCAAACAATGGAATATGAACATCAGGCCTCGGGAATTGGCAACGTCTGATAAATGCCTGTTTTAAACTTAGCCAGAGGGGAAAAAAATGGGTACAGCATTCTCTTTCACAGCACCTTGTGAATTTGTCTGCAGTTCCTATTTTCTCTTTATCCCTATACATTGCTCTAACCCCTTGACCTCAACTGAGGGCATTTTCCCCCTTCCAGTCCATTTCTTTGTTATGCTACACCATCTCCCTGTCCTTTTCTCTCTTTCCTTTCCCCACTCTCTTCCCCTCTTTCACTCCCTCTCTCTTTCCAAGATAAAATAAAGTCTATACTTTTACATCATCCTAATCTTGGTCTAGAGAAATTATTTTTTCATCCTGTGTGGAGTTTTTCCACCCTTGAAATTGTGTTTACATCTTAAAATCTTAGGGAATACTTAATGGGCACAGTGTAGGGGTGTATGACACACCTTTTGGGTACGGAACACAACTACAAGAGGGACTATATCTAAAAAATTCAAACATTGTCAGCTGGTTGTTTATACCCTCACATTAACTTGGAATTAAAAAAAAAAAAAAAAAGAAAAGAAAATTAGGGATGCCATTGGCTAAAGAACATACGATTTGTGTCCTTGTATAAATGCTTTTTATTAAAGATTGAGAGAGAAGTCCAGGTTCAAATGAGCACATATCATACTTACGATTAGGGACGGGTAGGGAATAGGACAAGAAAAAGTGGGCAATTGCTGAGACAGAGGAAACACAGTTCTTTAGCTCAGACAGACATGTCCAGGGTAGGGAAGGTAGATGATTCTGTGCTGCTACAAAAGCAGAAAGCTTCAAAATTCAGGCAGTGCTCAGCTCCTAAGACCCCTTGAAAGCTTGATCAGTAGAAATGTTTTAAAGTAGGTAGTCAGCATCTCATGGCTAATCAATCCCCTAGTCATATCCTGGAGACTTTCCAAAGGAGAAATTTGTTCAAACGAGTTTGGGGCTGGGCACCATGGCGCCTGTAATCCCAGCACTGTGGGAGGCCGAAACAGGCAGATTGCCTGAGCTCATGAGTTCAAGACAGGCCTGAGCAAGAGTGACACTCTGTCTTGAAAAAATAGCCAGGCATTGTGGCGGGCACCTGTGGTCCCCAGCTGCTCGGGAGGCTGAGGCAAGAGAATGGTTTGAGACCAAAAGTTTGAGGTTGCTGTGAGCTGTGATGCCACAGCACTCTACCAAAGGTGACAAAACGAGACTCTGTCTCAAAAAAGAAAAGACTGGTGTGGAGTCAGATTGACCAAGACCCAGTTAGCACTTCCCCAAACGCATAAACCTGAGCTAGGAAATACAGAAACATTAGAAGTGGGCGGAGCAAAGCTAGGCATTAGAGAATAAATGCAAGGGAACAGTTGGTAAGGGGCCCTTTCTCATTCTTGAGGATGAGACTCACACCTTCCTCTCAGGTGTGTTCTGTCTGCTTATGACCTCAAGTGTGCTCTATATACTCAAAAGAATTACACTTCTCTGAAGTCGCCCCTCTACCTGTCACCTCCTGTCTTCACGCCAGTTCTGCTGCTGCTGCCCAGCTTCCTCTTTTTGTGCAGCCAAGTCAGGGTGCCTTTGGATTCTGGGGGCTGCTTGCTAGTGGTACTCAGAGAAAGCCCAAACCAGGACGGGGGTTTTCATAGTTCCCTTACACTTAGCAGTGAAATAAATATGTATTAAATGAATGAATAACATATCCTCATTAAATATGACATTAGCTGCTGCTTTAATATAAGAGTCATAATGGTGTCGTTGTGACTTATGAGCAAGGCAGCCAGTGATGACTTTCTTAGCCTAAGTAAATTTCAGTATCAGCATATAAGTTTTAAATGTTAGGTCTCCAACTACACCTATCAGTTAGAGTTTTGATGCCGAAAAAACATCTATTTTTTACTACTAGGATAAGAAAGTTGAGTTTGAATTATCCCTTTATAGTCATATATTCTTGCAATATGAAGACCCACTACAGTAAACTAATAGGGATCACAGCAAACTTATTAAGGAATACAAGTTGTAAGTATGTATTACATGTTATATTTTTAAGCAGCATGAATGTTTTTATAAAGTAATGTAGAATCATTGAGATTTTTGTGACCCATACACCAGCATCCCTCCCTCATACAATGGTTTTCACAAACCTGAGATGATCTGTTTTGCATACCAGTCATGTAAACCAAAAGACCTCAAAGACCCTCCTGCTTCGGGATGTCCCCTTCTTCCCACATGGCCCAGCCACCATTTGGACACTCTGCTTTATGGAATTTCGCAGCTCATATTCCTCCCCTCCCCACCCACACGTCATTTCTTTCCTCTGATTCTTCATGGACTTCTGTCCACGGCACTGTTTTCCTTTTGCTTGTGAATCCAGAACAACCTCTGGTGCTCTGGACATTCCATGAACTCATTCAAACCCAACGTCACATCTGCAGTTCTCCATTCCTAAGCAGCAAGTACCTGGTTTGTGAAACTAGACTCTTTGGCTGTCATGGTGTTGCCATGTGGATGCTCCCAAGTGTCTCTCCTTGAAGGAACATTTGAACATAAGAGACGTATTCTTACCTCAGTTATCATGCTAAAAGTTAATTAGCGTCCTAAAAATAATCCTAAAAACGGCAAGAGAGGAGGGTAGAATTATATGCTCTACTTCTATGATACTTTTCAGCACAAATGGAGACAGTAAAGAAGATACACTAATAATGATAACAATAATTTAATAATGGAGGATAATAGCAACTGCCTTGTATAGACCTTACTATGTACTAGGCAGGTTTCCAAGTACTTCAAATGCATTAGCTACCTTAATTTGGCAATAGCGGACAGTAGGTACCCTCATCCCCCTGTGTAGAGATGAAGGAATTGAGCCACAGAGAAGTTAAGTAACTTGTCTGAAGTAGAAAAGCTTGGTAGGTCACAGAACCCTGGCTACACACAGGCGGGCTGGCCCCCGGGTGCTGGCCCTCACTGCTGTGCCGTATCTATGGGACATGCAATATCCATGCAAAATTGTCTTCTGTCCCCCTTTTGGGATCATTTCATTTCTTTTTCAAATTCTTATTCCTTTTATTTTTATAATCATACATATTTTGAAGAACTTAAAAAGGTGAAAAATAGTTTATAATATTTGCCCAGATATTTACCATTTCTAATATTCTTTATTCCTGAAGCTCCAGATTTCCCCAGATTTTTATCTTTTACTTTCTTTCTGAGACCTTCCTCTGGCATTTCAATTTAAAGCGTATCTACTGGCCAGGCAACATAGTTCATACCTGTAATCTTAGCACTCTTGGGGGCCAAAGCAGGAAGATTGCTTGAGCTCAGGAGTTGGAGACAAGTCCGAGCAAAAGCAAGACTCCATCTCTACTAACAAAACAAAAATAAGCCAGGCATTGTGTTTGGCACCTGTTGTCCCAGCTCCTAGGGAGGCTGAGACAAGAGCATCACTCAAGTCCAAGAGCCTGAAACTGCTGTGAACTATGACACCAGGGCACCCAGGGCGACAGAGTGAGGCTCTGTCTCAAAAAAGTAAAAATAAAACATATCTACTGGTAACTAATTCTCTCATTTTACTCCATTAGCTAGTGTCTTTATTTTGCTTTTGTTCCTAAGGAGAGTTCTGCTTTTTTCTTTTCCTAATATTTTTTATTTTTAATAATTATAGGTTATAATTATAACAATTATTACATAGTAGTTGTATATATTTATTTATAGGGTACATGTTTTATACAGGCATACAATGTGAAATGTGTATTAATCAAATCAGTGTAACTGGGGTTACTGATGGGGTTACCTTTATCTTTTCTCTATATTAGGAACATTCCTATTCCACCCTTTTAGTTATTTTCAAGTATATCCTAATTTATTGTCACTTTATACTATTAAATATTGGTATCATCTCTATTATATTTTTGTACCCATTAACCATCCCCACCTTATCCCCACCTCCTCATTACTCTTCTCCAACTTCTGGTACCCTCATTCTTTTCTCTGTCTCCAGCAGATCAATTGTTTTTAATCTTTAGCTACTACATAGGACTGAAAACATGTGAGATTTGTCTCTCTATGCTTGGCTTCTTTCATTTAACATAATGCTTTCCAGTTGAATCCATATTGTTGCAAATGGCAAGATTTCTTTCCGTTCTACAGCTATATAATATTCCATTGTGTATAAGTACCACAATTTCTTTGTATGTTCATCCACTGATGGACACTTAGATTCATTCCTACTCTCAACAATTGTAAATAGTGCTGCAATAAACATGGGAGTGCAGGTATCTTTGATATACTCAATTCCCTTCTTTTAGATATGTACCTAGCCAGGGGATTGCTAAGTCATATGGTAATTCTATTTTTTAGAATAGAATTCCATACTGTTCTCTATAGTGATTCCACTAATTTCGATACACACCAATGAAGTAGGAGTGGTTCCCTTTCTTCACATCCTCTCTAGCATCTGTTATTGCTTGTCTTTTTTTTCTTTTTGAGACAGAGTCCCACTTCGTCACCTTTGAGGTTGCTGTGGCGTCACAGCTCACAGCAACCTCAAACTCTTGGACTCAAGTGATTCTCTTGCCTCAGCCTCCCAAGTAGCTGGGACTACAGGTGCCTGCCACAATGCCTGGCTCCCTTTCTTTCCTTCCTTCCTTCCTTCCTTCCTTCCTTCCTTCCTTCCTTCCTTCCTTCCTTCCTTCCTTCCTTCCTTCCTTCCCTTCCTTCTTCCCTCCCTCCCTCCCTCCTTTCTTTCTTTCTTTCTTTCTTTTTATAGTTGTCATTATTGTTTAGCTGGTCTAGGCCAGGTTAGAACCTGCCAGCCTCGGTGCATGTGGCTGGCACCATAACCATTGTGCTATGGGCACCAAACCTATTGTTGACCTTTTACATTACTGTGGTACAGTTGTCGCAATAAAGCAATATTGGTACATTATTAGTAACCAAAATCTACATTTTATTCAGATTTCTTCAGTTTTTCCCTAATGTCCTTCTTCATTCTGTTTCAGGATCTCATTCAAGATACCAAATTACATTTAGTACTGATGCCTCCATGGGGTCTTCTTGGTTGTGACAGCATCTCAGATTCTTCTTGTTTTTGATAACTTTAACAGTGTTGAGAATTACTCATGGTTATTTTATAGCATGACCCTCAACTGAGATTAATCTTGATATTTGAATACAGTACTAAGAATAATGTGTTCCACATCCATCCAGGTTAATACGAAAGATCTTTTCCATCTTTTTTAGTAGCTGAATAGTATTCCGTGGTATACATTTACCACAGCTTATTAATCCATTCCTGGGGTGGTAGGCATTTTAGCTGTTTCCACATTTTGGTGATTGTAAATTGAGCTGCTGTCCAGTGCAAGTGTCCTTGTGATAAAAGGATGTTTTTCCTTCTGGGTAGATGCCTAGCAATGGGATTGCAGGATCAAATTAGAGGGCTAGCTTGAGTTCTTTGAGGGTTATCCAAACTGCCTTCCAAAAAGGTTGTATTAGTTTGCAGTCCCACCAGCAGTGTAAAAGTGTTCCCTTCTGTCCACATCTGCAGTTTTGAGACAAGCATCTGCAATTTTGAGACAAGCTGGGTGCTGATCTCCAGTGACAGCAAAATGGTGTCTATGGAGACAGCTGTTTCTAGCTGGTGAAGCTCTGCTATTTTTATGGCCTTTGAGAACTTTGCTGAGGGCTAATAGCACACAGTCATGCCCTTATCTGGTTGGGTGTAGTCTCTCACATCTTGTCCGTGTTGGCATGATGCCTTTTGAAATGGGAGATGAGCTTTGGTCTAAGATGGAGGTTCTTACATCAAGGGTGTTCCATACACCCCACTCTGGCTGCTTGTCTCCCATTATTTTAATCTGGCCATCTCCATCAGCTGCAGGAAGTCCATCTTATCTGGAGAGCTTGAGGTCTTATCTGTAGTTTTATTTCTTTTGTTTTGTTTTGAGACAGAGTTTTACTCCATCACCCTGGAGTTGAGTGCTGTGACATCATAGCTCACAGCACATCAAAATCTTGGGGTCAAGCAATCCTCTTTTCTCAGTCTCCCAAGAGCTGGGACATACCTGCCACAACTCCTGGCTAATTTTTCTATTTTGTAGAGACTGGGTCTTGCTTTGCTCAGGCCAGTCTCCAACTCCTGAGCTCAGGCAATCTACTCGCCTCTGCCTCCCAGAGGGTTGGGATTACAGGCATGAACCACCTCACCTGGCCATCTGCAGTTTCATTTCCCAGTCCCACTTGCATGAAGGCTCAGTTGCTCCTGCCAGGGAATGAATCCCAACACTCTTGTGCCAGAAACAAGCTCAGACAGTCATCTCCAGAGGCAAACTTTGACTTCATTCTCCCCTGACAGGTACTAATTCACCACTTTGACTCCATAAACAGTGCTGTCTTCTAAATGCCTCGGATTTGGGTACATTAGAACTTGATCCTGAAAGAGCAGCTTCTCTTGATGACATCCCCAACTACTCTGTTGTCCTTGAAATAATGAGGATGGTGGGGCTTTGTCTCCTCCTGCTGCATAGGACAGGGCAGACGGAGAAGTCTGTAGGCTGGCCTTCCTTGTCTGAGGTCTGTGTCTCTCAGAGTAACACATAGAAGGTGGAGAAGCATGAAGAAAGGTTTCTGATCCATAGTTAGGAGAAGGTTCCCTTCTTGTTTCAACTTGATCTTCAACAGCATGGCTTGGTTTCATTGTTGGAGCTACCAGAATCACTCCAGCTATCCAGATGACTGGGAACCCTCTGTGTCTCCAGACAAGAACAGGCCTCTCTACCCATGAGGGTGAGAGAAGAGGCCTGCTTCGTTCTGTGGTTGGGAGACTCCACCTGGTATTCCTGGAGGCTTCTAAATGGGTGACTTTGGACAAGAAACCCATTCTGTTTCCAGGTAGCAAACATTCTCTGTCTCTCTCTACGTGGTAGTTTGGCTCTTTTGTTTTGAAACGTTATTAATTACGCAAACAAGGTAATGAACTTGATTGGCCAATTCTTCCCTTGTTGTTTCTGTTCAAATGACTGCTGCAGTATCTGCATGTCATCCAGAGTAAATTTATGTTGTGAGCTTATTTTTTCTCTGCTCCCTTTTATTCTTATTTCTTCATGACTGTCCTTAATTGGCGATCCATTGGAAGCTATGTCCAATCTCTACTCCAGCCTTTCCCAGCAACATCGATAGTTTCATTTTTGTAGAGAAGGAACTTCAGAGTTGAGTAAGGTTGTTCACCTAATCTGATCACATTGCCAGCTAAGACAGCACAATCCAGGTTACCAGGGATACCACATTACCCTCCTGAATTTGCAAATAAATTGGAAGCTGACAAAGCAAATTCCACAAATATCCTTAAATATCCCAGCGGTGGCTTTTGGTCACAGGATCTGTATCAAGAGAGAAGCCCCCTCAGTGGGGTTGAGGTTTATGGTTCAAAAGTCCAAGCTACCTTTGTGGTTTTTCTAAGTGCAGACATGGATAGCAATGTCTGGAGGTGCTCTCCTAAATCCCTCCTCACCTGATTATAACATTCAGGAGGCAGCAAGAAGCCAGCTGCGTGTCACTGGGGGCCACCGGAGCCTGTGGGCATGTGTAGACAAAGGGCTGTGTAGATTTCTCTCTGGGGGCAGATGAAGCCACATAAACATGTTCTAGCCCTATGATGTGTGTGCTTTAGCAGGAGAAACAGTAACACAAGCCACATTTATTTCTCTCATCTGAACTTTATATTCTATGTTGTGGATTTTTGTTGCCTACCCGGGAGCAAAACAGCCTTCTTACAGTGTCAGAGTTTTTCTTGAAAAAAATAGGGTGAAGAACATTTTGTACATAAGTATTTGTGCGCATCCTATTTTTTTTCCTTAGAACGAATTCCCCAAAGTGTAATGCCTGCACCAAAGTCTATCTGTGTGTTTCTGAAGTTTGTAATCTTGCACCATGAACTGCTGGCTCACTCTGCGGAAACCTTGGGCTGGTACACAGTTTACAGTGTCACCAGCAGCTGTCTGAGGTTCTGCTGTTCTGCTCCCTGGCCTGCAGGGGGTATTACCTCAAAAGAGAACAATTCAGTATGTGGAGAAGTGGGGGTTGATTATTCCAACTTATACTTTAAATAATCCTTCCTTCCTTCCTTTTATTTATTTATTTATTTATTTTTTGGGCAGAATCTTACACTGTCACCCTGGGTAGAGTCTTGTGGTGTCATCACAGCGCACAGCAACTTCAAACTTTTGGGCTCAAGAGATCCTCCTGCCTCAGTCTCCTGAGTAGCTGGGACAACAGGTGCCTTTTACAACGCTTGGCTAATTTTTCTATTTTTCATAGACATAGGGTCTCACTCTTGCTCAGGCTTTTCTTAAAACACATGAGCTCAAGGGATCCACCCTCCTTGGCCTCCTAGAGTGCTAGGATTATAGGCGTGAACCACCATGCCGGGCCCTATACTTACCAGATTTCTAATGAGCATGATATTTTATGTGTTTCATGGGTCGCACGAACTTCTTTGGTGAACTGTCTGCTGTGAACACTTTGTTTCCCTGCTTTTCTTCTGACTTATATAAAACTCTATTTTAATGATAACAGTAAGTAAAAGTTATCAAGGAGCTGCCATGTGCCTGGCGCCGTGCTAAGCCCGCTGCTTTCACACTCATGGCAAATATTTTCCCAGGTGGTTTGTTTTAAAATACTCTCCTATGAAATCATCGCTTCTATTTCTTGAGGCAGTTTTTGGAGCAGTCTGCTCTAGAAGTCTATATTAGTTCATTTTTAGCATTTAACATCTTGAGTGGAGGACTGTGTAGGCTGCCCCTAAGTTTGTGCAGCTCGGAGTGAGTCCTTCCATAGGGAAGGGTGCGGGTCCCAGAACGAGGGTGCATATACCCGGTCACTGCCCTGGACACTGTGGCCTGGCACTGTGACGGTGGCCTCAGGATTAGGTAGCAGGTGCTCTGTGGGTGTCCCTCTGCACCTGCTCTTCTATGGATCCCAAAGAGAAACTTGAGTGTTGCCATACTGAGGAACACCAAGGCCCCTTTAGGGACACTAAAATACGGGGTAATAATGGTCCAGGTTGCTATTGGATCCTATCTAAGGACCTGTGGGAAACTGCACAGTATTATGATTGAGGAAGAACAGCAACGACCCAATAGCCCTCTAAATATCATGAGACAGAGATACTTCTCTTGTGTAGTTTTGGAAACTAGCTACCCTGTTGCCATGGTTATGACAAAAGCTGGCCTAAAATGGCTCCTATGTTAGCATCTGGGCAGGGGCCTAACCGCCTGTCTCCATCATTTTCTCTACTGCCTACTCCTTCCTCTTCTCCAAGAAGGCCTTAAGGACACTGCATGGCTTCTGAGTATAGTTACTGTGCCAAGTTAAGGTTGGGCCAGCCCCATACATAGCTCCTGCCTCCACCTGCTCACTCTGCGGGGTCCGGACTCGCACGGATACGCTGTTGCCTGAGCTCCCTTCAGCTTCTCTTGGGCATCTAACTGGTTGTCATTGCCTTTCCCTGCACGAAGAGGTAAGACCCAACCTTGGGCTTGGGAGTTGGGGTTCAAACAGACAAATGCAGTCTTTCTGTTGACTTTGGCTCCGGCCCTTTAGACTGGTGGGACTCGGGCAGCAGCTGTTCACTCAGCCCTGCCCTGTTCCCTGCGTCCAAGCCGGGGGATGAGGAATCAGTGACCTGTTTCCTCTCTGGGCAAGAGCTTTCCTCAGGGGCTGCTTCAGAGGGTGGTGGGTGGGAAAATGGTCCGACTGTTGTTTTCAAATCTGGATATTCTTTGGAATGAATTAAGATGCTTGTTAAATCTAGATTTCCGGGCCCTAGTCCCCTTGGTCTCAAATCAATGGGATACGGCCTGGAAATCTGTATTTGTAATTAATTGACTGATTATTTAGCTATGCTCAAAGTAATTCTAATGCTGTATTTCTGGCATTTGGAAAGCAATCACTTTGGGCAGATTTGAAATATTCACTTGTCCTGGCCAAAACCATCTAAGGACACATCACTGTCAAATTCCTCCATTTCACAAATCTGAACAGCAGTTGAGAGCTACTTTTGGGCAAAGAATTGTTTTTTAAAACGTAAGGTAATTATGGTAATAATTAATACCAATGAAGGCCGCTTTTTGCAAGAACAGCCTGTAAATATAGCAGCGATAAGGCATCTGGGAGTTCACGTTGTCTTCCTACGCTGTCTCAGCCTCAGCGGTGACTCATCTTCTCATCCAGCAATTGCAAGGTTGAGTAACCTACAGTCCTCCAGCTTGTGCACCCCCAGGCATGCGTCTTCTGTCTCCTGTTCCCTTGTCCTTGCTTCCTTACCTGCATTTCTCCCATAATGAGGGCTGCCGCTATGGCAGATACCAAACACCCACAGGCCCAGTCACAGAAGCAGAAAAGTTGTATAAGGGCAGCCTGTCCAAAATGTACTTCAACCTGCTAATGAGGCTCCTTTTAAACTCACCCATGTGGGTGAATCTAAAGCATGTTCATATCCATTTGGGAAGGGTTGTTGACAGCCAAAGAGCAGAGTAAGTAGTTACCACAGCACCGTAAGGTCAGTATGTGAGTGAATATGGACACAGCCCAAACCAAAGAATTCATGACTTCCCACCTCCCACAGACTGCAGGAGTCAAAAAAGTTCCCTTGAGCATTTTTCTCCTCTGGAGATCTAGCCAATACTGTCAACAGAAAGTGCCTCCAATGTGTCTTCTGAAGCTCAGTGGCAGATGGGAGCAGCCCCCACAAGGTTCATGCTAGAATGAAGCTATATCAGTATCTAAGATGGAATGCTGCAGAAATACCCTGGGATTAGCTCAGGACTTGCTGGCCAGCGCCAGTGGAAGTCAAATCCTCTACTCTTGGGCTTTCCAAGTGGAAAAAAAGGGGACATGGCTGATGACAAGGTGGAAGTATGAAATGAGACCAGGGCAGCAGGGAGAGAGGGGCCTGTTTGGAGGAGACTGGTCTAGTCTTTGTCCGGTCTGTCTCACCAATAAAGATCAGAGTCAAGGGCACAACTGAAATATAACCAGGACCAATGTACAAAAATCACTTTAGAATTGGCTTCCCCTCACCCTAAACTTATCCCATATCCTTTTGACCACTTAGTTCTAGGCACTAACTGGCCAAAAATTTTATGCAAAACGCCTAAGTACTATATAAAAACACTTAAATCAATTGCTGCACAAGTCATGGGGGCGGGAGGAGATTAAAAGAAAGAGAAAACCAGATTTAGCTTAGAAAATATGTACCTGGGAGATATATTTGTTGATTTTAAATTGCACATGAACTTTATGGCCACCCTGTGTATATGTATCTACAGAGAGGGAGGGGGAGGGAGAAAGAAAGAGAGAGAGATGGGACTAGCCTGTTTCCTGTTGCAGGAGGGCTCAAAGGGTGGACTGGTGATAGGGTAAGGGGAGGTGACAGAAGTTAGGAGTTCAGATTGCTGTCCAAATGGGTTGAGCAACATGGGAACACGTTTGAACTTGGGAGCTGGAGTGGATTCAAGATAGTGGATCACTGGGTGGTCCTTGAACTTGGGAATTCATTCATTTATGCAACTTACATTCTATGGACTGGTCTTCTAACTTCTAACCTGCTCTTCCCAAGTCTCTATCCTGTCTCTGTCACTCTAAGTTCATTGAACTAAGGGCTAAAGACAAAATGAGAGGAAAATTCAGATAGCCTCTGCATTTCTGTGGTTTATAGTATGGCAGAAAAATAAATAAGAATACAATTATTACCAAATACACTGCAACATGGTCAGACTTATAATTGCAATGCAGGCTGCAGAAATGAAATGTTGTCTGTTTCTTCATATCTGAGCTCCATTCATTCTCAAGACCTCCTTTCTGCCAAGGAGTTTAAGGGATCTTTTTAATACACTTTTTGGTAATTTCACAGTGAAGTTAGAAATTAGGTTTGATTGACTCAAACTTTATTGATTAAATGAAAAACTGTCCTCTGTTCTTAGGAGTTACTTCCTCCATTCCTCCTCTCTAGGTCTGCGTCTGGGAGCAGGAAAAATGGCATAACAGCTTTCTGGCTGCTTACTGCTCTTTCTCTGAAAGCCTGGCCCTCCCGGAAGTTGGCCCCTGGCCTTAATCACCCTCGCATCTCGTTCCCCCTAGGGGAGGAAGTAAAGACCCCGGTGTGAATGCCCCCTTTCTCGTTCCCCTACTGGTTTGGAATCTGCCCGCGATATAGACAAAATTGAGGGGAAATGAAGAAGAGGTTAAGGCCGAAAGAGAGGGCCTGGTTCAATGTTTTCCAGAAGCCATAGTTATACTGAAAAATTGGTAGATTCAACAAAACGTTAGTCTTTTAAAAAGTGATGGTATCTTCCTTCAGCTATCTTCCTACAGCAACCAGTTTCCTAGAGACACATTGGTCTAAGGACATCAAGGGGTTTTGAGCCCTGGGTCACTCAGGGCCATTTGAAGCAGCCACTAGGCTCTTAGACACTAACTTGTGGCTCTGACCCTGACGTCACACTCAGCACGAAACAGCTGTGTGAGGAGGGTTATCTCTCTGAGCAGATCTTGGAGGTGTGTGTTAATTGTCTTTAGGGACTTTGCCTCATCTCTTAAAAATGCAACTGCATTTGCTAAAGAGACATGGTGACACAGTATGCACATTTCCATAACAGATTTCTTTATTCATTTTAATTGGTGACCACAGCCACAACACCGTAAACGTAGACTGCTGTTGTGTGGATTTCCCTAACTGTATGGGCCTGCAAAGAATGCTTTCAAGGCCTATGTGATAGACTCGCCAGAAGTCTCCCAGGAGAGAGGAGGTCCTCTAGAGGAGACTTACAAAGATGAATTAATTTAAACTCATAATCATTGATTCATTCATGCTTCTATTTGTTCAATGACTGTTTAAATATCTAAGGGGGTTCCGCTACATGCTTGTGTAGATACATTAATGGGGGGATGTAGGAATGAATGAATATACTGATGGATGGAGAGAGAGAAAAAAGGAGGGAAGGGGGGAGAGAGAGAAAAAGGAGGAGAGAATGCTAGGTATTATAGTGAAGAAGTCAGCTCTGTTTTCCAAACATTTCCAGACCTATTGGTGACATAGATAATATATATGCACAGACTAAAATAATAATTTTGAATTAAGAGTAATGCCAGACAGAAGTAAAAAATCTCTCTCATGGCATGTTATGATTTAGGGTGAAACAGATTTTAAGGGAGGCAGAAATGACAGACCAGTGGAAGCAGCCAGGGCAGTCTAAGCAGGGCCATTGGGATAAAATGTGTATAGATAGCAAAGAAAAACGTGTCCACAGAGCAGTTACCACATGGGCCTGGCGGAGGGAAGCACGAGGCACTGTAATGAAGGATCCACAGCTCGAGTTTAGAAGCAAGCACTTCTGAGTTCAACCCCCAAACCATTTCTGAGCACTGTGTATCTTTAAGCAGTGACTCAACCTTACTGAGCCTCGGGTTTTTATAATCTTCAAAGTGGAACACAGACAGCTATCTAATAGAGTTCCTGTAATAATTGCAACAAAGACTCTGTATTTTCCTGGCCTAGAGTGGGCCCTCAGTAAACACTGAGGAAAACACTCTGTTCTTTTTCCTCTTGTATGCACTGTTTCATAACATGCAATACACTTCCATGGATGCTATTTCCTTTTGTCCTCAACCACAGCCTTGTGAGATGGATAAAGCAGCTATAAATATCCTCATCTTATAGGTCTGTGGGATTTTGACTATACCACCTTTCCTTTTGGGAAATAGTGGAAAAATAAAGAAATAGAAAAACATGCTATTATTAATTCAAACAGAGACTTGAGGAGAAGTTAAGGTGGTTAAGATTTTAATTCAATAGGTAATGAACATAATATAATAGGCAATATGAACATGATATAATTTTCACCATGATAAACTGGAGTTAAATGGTAGTGGTATTTTAGGACGGCTCATTTGGCAGTGGTAGGCAAATTGGATTGAGAAGGATTTATTCTTATCACAGAGATGTAAGTTTAGTATGTCCAACGATGGGCTGCTGATACAATTGGGAACCATTTCCTCATCACCAGCAAGACTGCCATGGTCCACCATCTGTTCTTGTCCACCTCTTCCTCCCTTGCAAAGTGACCATAATGGTAATGACAGTAATACAAATGGCATAATGGCTACAGGGTCTGAGTATCAACAGTGAATCAGAACTGTGTATATCTGGTAAAACTGAATCCCCAAAATAGTGCAACTGAGAACCATCATGGCTATGACATGGCAGGTCAGCTAATTGACCCAGATTGTAACAGAACTAGGGTTGAAAATATAGATTCAGACCCAGCTCTCATTCCAAACTCCAAGATTTTTCCACTCTGACATTTTCCCTTCAGAGTTTGGGTCATTATCTTTCATCAAGGCAAAGGAAACATTTTATTTATACAAACCCTACATAAGCATCAAACCCTCAAAGTTTGGCTTCCTTAATGACTTTACCGATGGCACCAATAAAAGACTTAACCAGTCCACAACACAATGTACAGTCTTGGGTGTCACCTTTGCTAGGAGTTAGACCACCATGTTATAGCATCTTAGCCTGTTACCAGGGGGACAGCAGGAACCCCTCGGAGACTCATCTACCATGTTAGCCTCCAACAGCTCTTCCTTTGCAAGTTCAAGTCTACTCCGACAATAGAGTACTTCTAAGACACTGTCTCCTACTGATGTGAGTCTGCCGAAAGCCTTCTGTTCTCCCTGTGCCTTCAGGATAGAGAGTGAGCTCTGGAGTCTGGCAATCAAGGCCTTCATCACCTGGTCCAGGCCTCTCTCAGCTCCACTCCTTGTTCTACAATTTGCCCTGCAACCCCTCAGGGACAAGGAAATTCTTGTTTTCCCCCCAGATCATGCCATTCCAAGTGGTTCTGAGCATTTCCATTTCCTATATCTGCCTTTTCATCTGTCTAATTCCTACTCATAGAAAGTGGTTTACTCCTTGTCCAGAATAGTTACTTCTTCCCTCAAGCCCTTCCACAATTCCATATGCATTTTGCTATTATATCAACACTATATTAAAGTAATAATGTGCATTCTTGACTATTAGATTGTGAATGCCTTGAGACAAGCCCCTGCTGTCTGTGAATAAATGAATAAAATGCTTTTGAATAAATTCTAGGCACAAAACTATTTACAATTTGGAGGCTTATACAAATAAATGTGGCAATTGTCAGCTTACAAGAACAAAGAGGCAGGGATAATGAACAGCCACTGAGAAGCTCTAATGAACAGGCTGAACTCCAGCTAAGGTGGATGGAGGGAGATTCCTAAAAGAGCTAAAAGTAGTCCTAAAATTCAATCCAGCAATCCCACTACTGGCTACCTACCCAAAGGAAAAGAAGTTGTTATCTCAAAAAGACACTTGCACTGGTATGCTTCTCACATCAAAATTTACAATTGTAAAGATTTGGAATCAACCTAAGTGCCCATCAACTGGTAAGTGGATAAAGAAAATGTGTTTTTAAAATATATATACTGTGGAGTACTACTCAGCCATAAAAAGGAATGCAATAATGGCTTTCAAAGCAACTTGGATGGAACTGGAAGCCATAATTCTAAGGGAAGTATCTCAGGAATGGGAAAAGGAACACCACACATACTCATTTATAAATGAAAGCTAAATGATAAGGGACCTTGGCGACTAAGAAGGGGGAAGGGTGGAGGAGGGTAAGAGATCAACAATTATCTATGTTCACTGTATACCATTAGGGTGACACGTATATTGAAATCCTTGATTTCACCATTATATAATTCATCCATGTAATAACAACAACAAAAAACTCTGTTGTACTCCCCAAGATCTACTGAATTTATTTCAAAGACCAGTTTGTAGGGAGCTTATAGAGGATGCATGGAAGGTGAACGGAGAAGGGACAGAGTGAGCTCTTAGTGGAAGCTGGAACATGGGCGTGCTCTGGAGAGGCCAGCTGTTGAAATAATGTGTGCAGGTGGAGAAATGCAGGAAGGGGTGTCTACCTTGTGGCCTGCAGGCCACATGGAGATTATTTGAGGACTGTTTTGCTTGTCTGTGGTATAGGAAATTATGAAAAGTATGCACAGACTTTTTTTTTTTGCTCCTCAGTGGTAGCTACAGTGTTTGTGTATTTAATGTGTGGCTCAAGGCAACTCTTCCTCTTCCAATGTGTGGGTGAAAAGAAAAAAGGTTGGACACTCCTGCAAAACCACATGACTTTATGCGTGCATTGAAGTCACTACATTGCATTTATTGAAATTTCTGCTTATATAGTATGATAACAACTTACACACCTAGAATTTAGCTACCCAACACATTTACCTCTCTGAGACACAGTGCTAAATCAGAAGTGATCAAACTTGGCAATGACAAATCAGCTATATCCAAAGTAACTAAGTTTATCACAAAGTTCATGCACTGGAGCCTACACCCTTTCCTCAAAGGAGGCCCTCAGACTCTTACTCAGAGCCAATTTATCTTTATTTTACACATGCTTCTAGGAGGGATGGGGATATATTACAGCAGTCAAGAGTGAGGGCTTTGGAGCAGATTGCATTTGTTCTAATCTGGCTCTGACATTTACTAGTTGAGTTACCATGAGCCAGATATTTAGACTGTTTGAGGCTCAGTTTCCTGAACTGTATAGTAGGAAAAATAACAGACCATACTTACAAGGCCATTGTGGGGATAATAGCACTCAACAGATATTAGCTAGTATCATGAATGTGGTTATCTAGTTCATAAGCGTACAGTGGATTAAAATGTGGCAAATAAAATGGTGTTAAGGCAGGTGTGCTGAGAGCTGAGGCCACTGAAATTTTGGCAGCAACACAGGCATCAGAAGCAGAAACACAAGTATAAAAAGGGGAAAAGTTTGGGGGGTTTGACCCAATAATGGGGAAAAAATTCCTACCCTCTTGGAGCTTTCATCTGACTAGGGAACTAGGCTTTAGCTCAGTGGTGGGGCAAGTGACTGGAGGTGAACAGACAGCATCAGCTATGATAGGAGGTGGCAGGAAACGCAAAGCAGAGCCCAGAGAGAAGAGGAATGAGGAGATTAGAAAGAGCCCCTCGGAGGAGGAGCTGCTCAGGCTGAGATCTAAATGATATGGGGGAGCAAAACACGTTGAAACCTGGGAAAGCACATTGTCGGCGGAAGTAAGAGCAGGTGCCAGGCTGCAGGCCTCTTTCGCTCCCACTGGGTTTTAGGATCACTAAACTGCAACTTCTAAGAGACAGGCCTGTCTGTCTGTTTCATTCATTGCTCTACTCAGGTACCTAGGAGAATGTAGGGCAGATGGTATTTGCTCAATCAATATTCTTGAATGGGCTCAGAGCCTGTATCTCAAGCAGCTAAGGTGCCAGCCACATACACCAGAGCTGGCAGGTTCGAATCCAGCCTGGGCCTGCCAAACAACGATGACAACTACAACCAAAAAATAGCCGGGCATTGTTGGCGGGCACCTGTAGTCACAGCTACTTGAGAGGTTGAGGCAAGAGAATCGCTTAAGCCCACGAGTTGGAGGTTAGGCATCACAGCTCACAGCACTCTACCCAGGGCGACAGCTTGAGGCTCTGTCTCAAAAAAGAAAAAAAGAAATTCTTGAGTGAATTAATGCAAGGAGATCACTGTAGCCAGAGTGCTGGGAACAAGTAGAAGTTGGAGCAAGAGAAGGTCCACAGTACAGCAGTACAGAAGCCCTCTGGGCCACTCTGAGGACTCGGCATTACTGCAGGGATGACAGGAGGTGGCTGGAGGCTCATAGCTGGTGAGTGGCATAATCCAACTCATGCTGTAAAGACACTGCTAGGTGGGAACACACAGCAGGGACAAGACTGGACAAACAGGCGGCAGGGCAATCCAGAGGATGGGGTGTGAGGGGGGCATAAGGTGATGAAAATTGCCCCAATTCTAGACCTACCCTCTGTCCATCACTGCATCAGTTGAAGCAGTGTGAAACTGGAGGAGAACTAGGTCACCAGCAGTTTGCAAGTGGATAGGATGCATGTTACTGGAAATTGTGAAGTCATGAACTAGGTATATGAACAGCGAGAGGGACAGCTATTAAAAACATGGAGTGGAGTATTCATTTCTGAAAGGGAAAGACTGATGGTACCATTCTATTTATGTAAATCGGAAAATGACCATTAAATCTCATGAACCTTATAAGGATACACGTCTATGTTTATGCATGTCCTAAGATGAACCTCAAGCTCTTTCAAGTTCACAGTGGGGGTAGGGAGAAGAATGTAAAGAGGATTTGAGAAAAAGCAATAATAATAAAATAAAATGTGGTGGTGATATGCTATGGACCAAGGAACATGCTTAACTCTTGGCTCCTGAGGCTCAAACAAGGCCCTTGACCTCCAAACACCAATTTCTTTCTTTATTTAATTTTTTTGGATGCAAAGTCTCACTCTGCTGACCTGGGTAGAGTGATATGGTGTCATCATAGCTCACAGCAACCTCAAACGCCGTGGTTCAGGTGATCCATCCTCCTGCCTCAGCCTCCCAGGTTGTTGGGACTACATGCACCAACCACGACACTAAACTGGTTAGGTTTTCTATTTTTGGTAGAGACAGGGTCTCGCTCTTGCTCAGGCTGGTCTCCAATTCCTAAGCTCAGGCAATCTACCCACCTTGGCCTCACAGAGTGCTAGGATTACAGGTGTGAACCATCCCACTCAGCCTGGCCTTAGAATTTATAAAATTATTTTCCCTTTGTGGTATATGTGGTTTGTAGTCTTCAAGATGGTTCCCAATGATCACTGCCTCCTGATGCACATGCCCTTATTTAGTCCTTTCTCATATGAATAGGGATGACGTGCAAATCAATGGGATATTACAGAAAGGACAATGTGTGACTTTCAAGAGCAGGTCATAAAGGATCTCCCGGCTTTATAGATTGTTCTCTTAAAACCTTTGCTCTGGAGGAGAGCAGCTGCCAGACTGTAAGGACACTCAAGCAGCTCTGTGGAAAGGGCCACGTGCAAGGAAAAGGCCTCCTCCCAAGAGCTACCATGAACTTCCAGCCATGTGAGGCACCATCTTGGAATGGAATGCTTTAGCTCCAGCCAAGCTCAGAGATGACTTACAGACCTGTCCACACCTCTACTGCAACCTCAGGAGAGGATGTGAGTCAGAACACTCAAACCAACCCTTCCAGGAATTCCTGACTCACAGAAACCCTGTGGGGTAGCAGATGATTATTATTGTTTTAAGCTGTCAGTTTGGGGGTAATGTGTTATCCAGTAACAGGTTAAACGGACCCCAGTTTGAGTCAGCACTGTGTGCGCCTTGCCTCAGAACTGTCTCACCAAGAGTTGCTGAGAATTAAAAGCACTGTCTGCTTATGGTTGATTCACTGGTGCTCATTAAATCCTCCTAGGGGAAAGCAGTAATTTAAGTCAAAATAAGTAAGCACCTGGTTCAGGTAAAATCAAGTCTTGCAAAATTGGACCTCATAACATAGAGCATTGGTGCTACAGTCAACTGCAAAGCATCTTTACACGCACAAATTATTCCTAAGCGTGCACAGATCTGCATTAAAGCCTCTTTCTCTTTATCATACTCACGTCTGAAAAATCATGGCCCTGCTTTGAAACCTTTTCTGTTCTCTTCACGATCGTAAAAGGCAGATCCACACAACACGCAATAAACACACAAGCTTAAATGAGTAAAGCAATTTTGTGTTTCCAGCCTTTCAGTAAAGACTTGAAAATTTCTCACGGTGGCTGAGGCAGACAGGAAGAGAGAGGGAGAGACAGTGCATGCGGGCAACAGCGAGGGTGTGTGCCCAGGGAAAGGCAGGTGAGAGACCCTTTCAGTTATCAAGGAACGTGGTGGGAGCAAATGAACACCTTAGTCCATCACAGCGGAGAAAGACACAGGCTATAAGGTGGGAGAGGTGTTTCCCTTCCTTGCAGGAAATGAACTCTACCAGTTTGCCATGCTACTTTAAACATAGAGTCGTGATTAAACCCTAGTGAATCAGAAGGCCAGGGATGCGAATGGAACTTGTAACCGGAGGCAAAAACACTTACTTGACTTAATTCAGAATTTGCCAATGATCTTTGCCTGGCCTCTTGTCAGACACTGAACCTGGTCTACGTAGAAATGAGGCCTGTTAAGACAAGGAGAGCCTGGTTTCTGGAGCTCAGCTGCAGGGGTGTGTGACCCCTCCCAGGAAGCCCATGGCTTGAATTGAGATCTGGTGACAGCATTGGGGACAAGAGCCAACACTGGGCAAAGGTGGAAGGAGACTTACCCATTGACTGAAAGAATAGGCCAGAGGAAAATAGATTAAGCAGAGGTCGATTCCAGACTCTAGAGATAGACAGTTCCAGAAAAGGCAAAGGGGAAAACTGTAAAATCAGAACCTGGAGGACCCTGGGGATTCAGAGAAAGAAATACCTCTTTATCCAAGAGAGCCATCATCAGGGGCCACATCTTAAGTTAACGACATATATTTTTATATGTTAATATATTTTTCCAATGTAAAAGCCACATTTATTTTTCCTGGAAAGGATACATAATATTATACTGTATTATAGCTCTTTCATCCATCATCTCAGTGGAAACTTGAGCTGATGATTAGATAATCAGCGGGTTTTTCTCAAGGGAAAGAGGACATGTAGAGTGAAGACCATTAGTTCTGGATTCATCCCAACTTGGCGTTTTTCTTGTTGCTATTTGTTTCAGATTGATATGAAGGTATACATGTTTAGGTTTGCTTTTCTTTGTAAGGTAAAGTTCAAGTTGTAGTGGAACCCTTCACCCAGGGGGTGTGCTGCATACATTGTGCACATTAGGTGAGAACTTGCCAATCACCTTCTCTCTTCCCCTTTCCCCTCACTAGAATATATTTGTGTTTTTCTTTTGTGTAGGGGTGTAGCTGTTTATATATTGGTTTCATATTAATATTGAGTACATTGTCATCCCAACTTTGTGACCTTAAGTGAGCTAGTGAGCTTCATTTTCCGGAAGTTAGTATCTACCAAGAGCCTTCACTATAGGCCAGGCATCACACCCCGGGGGCTACGTACTTGTTCCCACTGGATTCCCACATCAACCCTCTGAGTGTTGTTATCTTTCCAATTTATAAATGAGAAAACAGCGGCTAAAACAGAGGTGCAATCACTTGTCCGAGGCCTTGGAACTAAAAGTGCTGGAGTCTGAAGGAAGTGATCTGATTGCAGAGTGTTAGTTTTCTGTCTCTCTATAAAAGTTACCATACATGGAGAAAATGGGACATTGTAGCTAAATGCATCTTTATCTATAAAATAGTCATTACATAATTTTATAAAACATTTACAAAATATTTTCTATGTGTTGGCCACCTCTGTAAAAGTTCGTAATGAATATTTTGTAAATGAAGGTACATTTAGCTACCAGTTCCAATTTTCCCTGTGTATGACAACTTTGGGGACACTCTGTATCATAGGACCTTCCATGTAGAAGGGCAAAGCTCCAGAACAGAAGGTTTTTGCAGGTTGTGAAGACAGAAAGAGATTATCTGGGAAATGGTAGTCAGACGTGGAAGGAAGTTCCAGAAAGGATTAGCAAATCTATCACATCTGAATTTATACCAGCCAAATTTGCCTTGGGAAAGGGCTGTAGTATTTTGGTTTCCATCCAAACAGGAAGAAATGAAATGAACTCATGGCCCCTTCTCCGTGAGCTGGTCTGCAGCTGGAGTTCAGACCAGAAACCTGTAACTATTCCAGGCAATTTTTCCCCCTGGAGGGCAGGAATTCATTCCGAACAGTAACTAACACATAATAATGTTTCTTGGATTAAAATAATTTTTCAACATTCTTACTCGTTTTGTCCAAAACTATGAAGACCATGAATTTTTACACTTTTAATATACCCTCTAGGGGTTGGCTACGCGGGTAATGGTTTGAGCAGAATTCAAAAGATGAGGCACCAGGTAGGAAGGATTAGCCCACGGGTGAGAATTAGAAGCACAGCAACATTTTGAGGCTTTTTCTACCTAAGCCATCTCTTGAGGCAGCTATTAAAAGTAAGTGAGAAATGGTTTCATCTCCAGCTTTCTTTACCACTCACTTTCAAAGGACAATGGTGACCGTTTTCCTTCTAGCTCTCCATGCAGTTTTTCATTTCACATCTCTTGTCTGGTGAGGTAGCCCCCTGACATGGATCTTTTGTCTTAAATTTCACCCAGTCTTATAGTCTTCTCTTTCTGAATCTGCACGCCTCCATCATTTTTACGGATCAAAGAGGTTAAATTGACAAATATGTATTTTCAAAAGAAGGAAGGAAAAAAAGGAACAACAAACTTCACTCGGATGCTTGGAAGTTTGCAGATTGCTGGGCTTTGCTGACTTATTTGTGAAAGAAAGTTTTGATTTTGGCATCATCAAAGAGCTTACTCATGTCAAGGTTTTAAAGGTGATAAACTACAAAGATGGAGGATTATCTGCTGTGAAAGAGATTCTTTTTTTTTCCCTGGCATGGGGAAAAGAACCTCACTGCCAGGAAATGGTCTGGGCCCAACACAGGATTACTCCCTTTGTGAATCTGCAAATCAGTACAACTGGTCAACCATTGGAAAGGGGAGATAACGCAGAGACAGCAAACAATACCTGGAAAAAAGTGGCATGAAAATAAAGCCAAACTCAAACAAAATAGCCTCCATTCTAGTTTCTTTCCTTCCAAATGATTCCAACTAGTTGCTAATATAACAAAGCAATAAAGGGATGTTGCACAGTCTTCTCAATTTGTATGTGTGTCTCTTATATCCACAGGGCCCCAGTCCTGGCTCCAATGGGAACACACATGTAAGTTGCAGGGCACACCGTGAAGGCTCTCAATAAATATTAACTTCAGGAAAATGAGGCTCACTAGCTTGCTTAGGTTTGCATCCTTCTAAGATTTATACTTTGAGTTACTAATCTCCTGTACCTTGGAATGTGACTGTGCAGTGTTTGGAGATAAGGCATTAAAGAGGTGATGAGTTTACAGTGAGGTCCAGTGGGTGGGCTCTAACCCCACATGACTGGCTCAGACACAGAGGGCAGACCGAGGGAGGACACAGGAGGAGAGCACTGCCACCTGTCAGCCTAAGAAGAGAAGCCTCAGAAGAAACCCGCTCTTCTAACACCTTCATCTCAAATCCAGCCTCGAGAGCTGGACAATTAGATGCAAATCCTGTTGTTGAAGTCACCCAGGCTGTGGTATTTCGTTACATCATCCCTGGGACACCATGTCTCTCACGCATGTTTCATCACTTTTATACCCTGTCTGTCTGTGTGTGTGGGTGGGTGGGCGGTGATGGGCCAGGATGAAAAATTCCACTCTTCCAGCTGAGTACACCTTAAGATGCAAGCACAACAAAAGTGCAAAGTGACTTTAGTTACTCTGAAAAAGAGATTATTTGTAACTGTGACTCTCGGCTGTCCTAGCCAACTTCCTACTGAGGGTGTGAGCTGGGGCCGAGCCTCCTTAAGGCTGACACCACCTCTAGGAACCATACTCATTGGCCCTGTAAGAATTACTACCTGCTTTGCTCGGTACCTGTAGCACAGTGGTTACAGCACGAGCCATATACACCGAGGCTGGGGGGGTTCAAATCTGGCCCAGACCAGCTAAACAACAATGACAACTGTGACAAAAAATATCCTGGCATTGTGTCAGGTGCCTGTAGTCCCAGCTACGGGGAGGCTGAGGCAAGAGAATCACTTAAGCCCATGACTTTGAGGTTGCTGTGAGCTGTGATGCCATGACACTCTACCGAGGGCAACATAGAGAGACTCTGTCTCAAAAAAAGAAAAAGAAGAATTATTGCCTGCAATGAACACTGGGACTGAAGACAATGTATTTTCTTCAGAATGTTGTGAAGGCAGCAAGAAGTTGAGAATCACCAGTTTGCTAAGAGTGCCTTTGCTGTGCTTGTGGGGTGGATGGAAGATCACACCTAAAAACTAAGCAAACCAGCAAACCTTCTGCAGAAGCATGGTGGGTCGGAACTCACCCTTCCTATCCTTGCTGGAAAGCACCAGTGCAGCTCGTTTGTTAACATAACCACCGAGCTTGGTTGCTTTTAGTAAACAATTAGGTGGTTGTTTATCATATTAATTTTTTCTTTTCAAAAATCTTTAGGATTCCTTACCTGTACGCTGAGAAATAGCCATAGACAGCCAGGCTCTGGGTCAGACAGGCTGGGTTTGAATCCCACATGCTTTTACCTAACCTCTCTGTGCTTTCACTTTTCTTATGTTTAAAATGAAAATAATGGTAATATTTACATTGTCGGTTTAATGTGAGGATTAAAAGCGTTAATACATGTTCAATCCTTCGAATAGTGCTTGGTTTGTAAGTTGATTAACATTACCCATGAGAACATCCCCAACTGTACCTAACAGTTGCTTTAGCAAGAAAATAGGACTCACCAGGCAAATCTGAGCCACCTTACAAGACAGAAGCAAGCATGGAGGGATAGGCAAACACTACTCTTTGATGTTTCCATATTCCGTGGGTTGTCTAGGACTCACCAGGCAAATCTGAGCCACCTTACAAGACAGAAGCAAGCATGGAGGGACAGGCAAACACTACTCTTTGATGTTTCCATATTCCGTGGGTTGTCTGGAATAGACTGCCGGGCTTGTGAACATTACTGAGTAGTGTGGTTGGTTCTAACATTCATACAGACATACAATCAGGCCACCCCAAGTGCACTGGCTTGTGCTTATAATCCCACCACTTTGGGAGGTTGAGGTAGGAGGATCACTGGAGGCCAGGATTTAGAGACCAGCCTAGCTAATATAGTGAGAGCCTATCTCTACAAAAAATAATTTTAAAAAATTAGTGAGGTGTGGTGGTACACACCTGTAGTTGTAGATATTTGGGAGGCTGAGGCAGGATTGCTTGAGCCCAGGATATGATTGTACCTCTGCACTCCAGCCTGGGTGACAGAGTGAAATCTTACCCTTCTAACCTCCCTACAGAAATCAAGTTAAAGTAAATGTCAAGGTAAATCTTCAAAAAAAAAAAAAAACAAAAAAACCCCAAAAACACAAGAAGTCTTTAAAAATTTGCTCTTTTATATAAACAAAGACAAGTCTTCTTATGGAATTTTAGGAGTTAATATACTTTAAAGAGTTTTAAGAGCAATGGTTGCAAATAATGGTGCCTTCAACTACAATGAAAATATTCTTCTTAGTAAAGTATCCCAAGAATGGAAGAAAAAGTATCCAACAGTACTCACCCCTACTATGAAACTAATTTAGGGCTTTCACATGAATGCTGTAACCCATTTGCAACCTAGGAATAGGGGGAAGGGGGAAAGGGAGGGGAGGGAGGGGAGGGAGGGGGGTGGAAGGAAGGGCATTGGTAAGAATACACTTGTGGTGCATCTTACAATGGTATATGTGAAACTTAGTAAATGTGGAATGTAAATGTCTTAACACAGTAACTGTGAAATTGCCAGGAAGGCTATGCTAACCAGTGTGATATAAACGTGTCAACCAGTCTGTGAAACTAGTGTATGATGCCCCATGATCATATCAATGTACACAGCTATGACTTAATAAAAAAAATAAAATAAAATAAAAACAATCATTTATCTTAAAAAAAAAGAAAATATTAACATAATATTAACATTTTCTTACAATAGATGCTTAGGATAATTTTACACAACAGATGATATTCAGAATCTCTGTTGATGAGAATTATTAGATAAGACAAGACTTAGGATGATGCTCTTGGAATCTGATGTTCTAAGAAACTGATTGCCAAAACTTTAATCTTCATAATGCCTACTAGTGGTTTTTATTTTTGGTAAAAAGGTATAGGAGATATACTTCATACCACATATGTCCAATTAGAGATTTTATGATTTAGGGTATGTTATTCCCTTATTTTTACTTTGAATCTCTTGGTTTCAAAACTAACTTTAAAAGAAGAAAAAGTAATGAGCTTTTGCTGTCAGACCCACATTACTCTCCTTTTCTGTTGTCAGTAGGATGGCAAAAGTGTGGATTTCCACTATCCCTGGATGGCCCAGTTGGACAGTGTGTTGTATAAGTACGAAATGTAGAGACTCATTTGCTCACCACCGTTCACAATAATTATTAGACCAGCTCAGTCCAGGGCTTCCACGGATGAGTCAATGGTATGGTCTTCTTAGAAGATCGGTTAAAATCACCATCTTACATTTCAAGTCAAACATTAAGAAATTATCATTTTCCAAGCCAAATAAAAATAGATGTGATCAATTATTTATATGCTTTATTATTTAGTTCAAGTCTTTACATCATTATATTAGTAGAGGAAATTTTGTGAGAATTTACCAAATCTAAAACAGACAAACAGACAAAAAATAATCCCAATCTTTAGAGCAAAGTATTTCCTCTATGGAATAAAACTATCAAGTATTAAAATAATTTGGTGTCTAAGTAATAAAAACCGTTCTCAAAGAGTCCTACCATTTTCTTTGTCGTACCAAGGTTATTTATAATTGAAGGTTCTGCCTTGTTGCTAATGAAGGATTCCAGAGATGATCTGAATCATTGCTAAAATTAACACTGAATTTTGATTGAAAGAAAAATGCTAATGAATTACATTCATCTCAATTCATTTAAACCCTGACATGATCCTTTTAGATGATCTGACTGCTTTAATTTAAAGATACATTTGTGGGCTTTTCCACTGAGTTTTTGATATTTTATGGGGAAGCTGTACATGATAAATGGAATAAAGCTCCTGATTTTATTCTTAGGATGAGTCTTCAACATTAAAGATACTGCCATTTTTTAATTTCCAACATGACCTCTGCATTCCACCTACTCATGTTGGGTTGGGTATAGACTAGTGTTTGTTGTAACCTGAGATCATTTCAGGGGGTTGATCCTACAGAGAAATCTCACAACTCCCTTTATGTGTTCAAAGCACCGAGACAAACACCCTTCCAATTTTTGCTAGTGTCAAGTCCCTTAAGTTACCCTGATCACAAACTAGGCCTGTCTGGTCCTGGCTCCGAGTCTAGGCTGTGCTCCCAGCCCTCCTTGGATGACCTCCTCTGAGACGGCAGATGTCTATCTCTCCCTATCCCCTCAGTCTGTGCCTCTGTGTGCTGTTTCAATTGACCCATTGCCCTCTTGTTTCAGACAGGCACTGCTCTTGTTATCCTGCACTCTGGATGTCAACCACCCAGTTCTTCCCAGTCAGATCAACTCTATTTACTTGATCTATATGTATATACATACATTAAAGGAAATGCTTGCTGACTTCCATAAGATATTAAAAATACTCCACGTGCCTCTTCACATTTTGAGGTTTGAGAGGACCCCTCTGATTTCACCACCTCTTATAAGCTCATTAGGCGACAGTCCTCTGTCAAAGAGAACCTTGTCCTATACGTCTTCTTACCTTAATCTCACAGGTTGGAAAACACAGCGTTAAATTTGAAAGTGCTTCCTCAATATGCCATGACCTTAGAGATGTTTTAATGTTAATAGAAGAATCCAGGATAGTTAGGGTCTCAAAGGCAAACGAGTTCCTAATTGTTAAGCGAGTTAAGATATTTGATGTATCTTGTTTCTGTTTCAAATAGTGGTGATGTAGGTGGACGTGTTCATCCCAGGAACTAGAGTGGGAGAAGTGAGGGAAATCTGGGACTGTAGCTCAAAGGAAAAGGTAAATGGAATTCACACACCTTAAATGGCAGCCTCAGGGAACAAAGAATAGTCCCCCAGGTCTGCGGAGGTATGGTTAGGAATAGGGAAGAGACAAACAAAAGAGTGCTTAATAAAGGCTTGGTGAGAACCATCTGGGTTTTGAGGATGGAGATGCTGGAGATCTTTTCTGGGGCAGGATACCCAGCTGATGGCAACTTTGTGTGGATGTCTTGCCCAGACCTTGTCTTTCTATGAATGGTGTGGGAGAAGGTAAGGGTTTTATGAGTCTGACACCCTGCCAGCCACTCTGTTCATTAAATGCCAGATTTCCCTTTCCTATTTCCACTACTGAAAATCCGGGCAAAGGGAAGAATGTTCCACTGCTGTTAGGTTGCACAGAACCCTTTAGCACGTGGCTGTCTTCTCTCCTGCAGTCTGGCTTTCTCTAGCGCTATAGTACGCAGACCTAAAGTGTCACCTCTATGGGGTAATAGCCAAGCATCAGTGCCTACCTTGGGGGAAGTCTGGAAGGGAACAATAACACATTCAGAAAAGAATGGTTGCTAATAGCTTCTACAGAGGATGTTGATAGGAAGAAAAGGTGAAGAAAAAGGAGTTTCAGTAACAACAGAACCCTGTGTCCTTCTACACGGTACCTACCATTGAGCAACAGGGTTCTGTCTCTTTGCCACGTCTGACTCTTTGCTCTCAGATTTCCATTTTTTTTTTTTTGAAACAGAGTCTCACTTTGTTGCCCTCAGTAGAGTACCATGGTGTCAGAAGTGATCCTCTTGCCTCAGCTGTCCCAGTAGTTGGGACTACCGGTGCCCGCCACTACGCATGGCTTGTTTTTGTATTATTAGTAGAGATGGAGTCTTGCTCTTGCTCAGGTTGGTCTCAAACTCCTGAGCTCAAGCAATTCACCTGCTTTGGCCCAGACTGCTGGAATTACAGGCGAGAGCCACATCACCAGGCCCTCTCAGATTTTTTTTTCCTGGCCTTCCAGGTTTATTCTGCAACACAGGGCTGGCTGCAAAGGGCATCTCCCAGCCTCCCTTAGAATCAGCTTCAGTTAGTTTGAGTCACTGGGAGGCCTGGTGGGAATCTGGACAGCGGAAGCAAGGGAGCTGCTGGGGGAGTTCTTCTGCTCTCTGCTTTGAGTGGCTTCAACTCGTTGTAGCTCCAGACCTGTGTCAGTGGTCTCAGGACCAAGTGTTGGCCTTATATTCTGGTAATATACCTTTTCCCTCATCCACTGTGTAGCCCTAGCTGGTATTGGCTTCCTGCTACTAAAGTCTGTTTTCTACCTCTTCCCACCATCTTTGTAACCAATCCCCTATATTAAATCCCCTCATTTAAATCATGTGACATGGGTTCTGTTTTGCTTACAGAACCGTGGCTGTCATATCCCCATCGTCTTACTACAGAGTATTTCAGTGGTCAGAACACTGTTTTTCTACACAGGGCAACATCATCTCTGCATTATGTAGGATTGAATTGGTTGTATGGGGTTGATTTAATATAATATGTAATTGTAATTGTCTGTATTTAATATCTCATAAACCAAACATTTGGCACAAATACTAGTTCATTTTTTGTTCTTAAAAAATCTGTTATTTTCTATCTTTCTAAGAAAATCATTTATAACATAGGTGAGGTGTTAGTAATAGTTACACTAAATACCAGCATACATGCATCTTATTGAAGAGCACCTGTCTACACATTTTACATTTCACACGATATTTTGTTTTTTTAAGGAAAACAAATTCATTTATGGGAATCCTTAAACACAGATGGTAGATGCCGAGAAAAACATTAGAATAGACGCAAAATCCTGCAACAATATCTGAGATCTGGAGGCAGAGTGAGAAGTGAATTCTGTTACTCAAAGAGTTTTTATACTATCAAATAAATATCCCCACATTCCAGAACAAGCTGATCAAGGGTCTTTGCCTATTAGACCTAGCAGTTAAAAATAACAGCTTGAATACTCCCGAAAACCTTACAAAATTAGTTAATTATCACAGAAACTTCGAAAAAAGAGGCAGAGCTCATATTAATATTTCATCATTTTTGCTGGTTTTTAGTTAAGGGATAAGTTCTCACATATTTACTTCTTCCTGAATTGATGTTCTTTTTCCTGCCTAGTTAATGCCTCTGTTCCTTCAAATCTTGGGTTGACTGGCACCTTTTCATGAAATCAGATCCCTCCTGGTACAACAGAATATTCCAGTACCAGGCTTAGCCTCAGAAGTACATATCACACTGGAGTCTATGTGTGTATATAGCACAGAATCAATACTCCATGCAAAGCAGCTGAAAAAGGGAGTGAATGAAAGGGAGGGCACGAGGACTTTCAATTTTGGGAGGATGTGGTAGCTCTGGGAGCTCTCCTGGCTCTTCTGAATTCCGTTTCCCTTTACTCTGGCCTGAGGCAAACTCACCTGGCAAAGATAATCTGATCCTTCACAGCCCTCCAAAGGGACTGTTTGTTCACTGTGCTTTCCAACTGTTGTGTTACAATAAAACTGAGAGAGATTTTTGATAGGTCAACAATTTAAAAGAAAAGCGTAGGTGTCAATGATCTATAATGATCTATAGTGGCTGACAGTCAGTCCAAGCTCAAGGACTGAAAAGATGGGAGAGAAGTCTAAATCTGCAAGGAAAAGTGAACACGTGTCCTTTAAACAACAGCACAGGAGGGCAAATAATCATTCAGGTGAGAAGTTACCTTATCTGCCCTGCACATTTGAAAAGGAATTTTCAACTGTTAGTGCTGATTCATTTATATATTAGTTCAACTGTTAATAAAGGTTCAAAAATGACTCATTTTTGCCGTAATGTTAATGGTGGGTTAGCATTTTATATCAGTATTATCTGTGGAGAATTCCAAGATTCAAACAATGATCAGCAAATAAACTTTTTCTTACAATTTATTTGTATGCAAATGGACTTAGAAGTCTTGGAAAAATATAGTGCATTTTCTCCTCAAAAAAAAAAAAAAAAAAAAGTCATGTGCTTTGAGGTTAGCAGACCCTAGAAAACAACTGAAGAAAACTTAGTTCCTCCATGGACCCTGGGTGCTGTAGGACTAATGCAATTTATCTAGCGCTTATTCAAGTATTAACATTCTACTCAGAACAAAATGAGCAAATTAAAGTATGACCAACAGTTATTTTGTGGGAGTTTCGCATTTTTAGTACTAACATCACATTACACACACATACAGATACCCAGGAATATTTCTGGGGAAGAAATCATCTAATAATATGCTTAGGTTAGCATTTTCTAATTCTTACATATACACTAGAAGCAAACATCTAATGTACTTAAATTTTTATTTTCTAATTCTTAAATTATGGGTGTAAAATTTTAGTGAAAATGTCTTTTAATGAATAAATTACTTAGAAAACCTTTGGAGAATAGCTGTCAAAGTAATTTGAAAATGGTGTACTTGTTCTTCATATTCTTTTTCTTTTATTTATTTGTTTATTGATCGTTTGGTTTGGTTCCTCTCTCTAAATCAATTTAATTTCAAATGTATCCACTAAAAGCTTGTGTCATTTCAAAAACCCTGGTTTATAGAGAAGAAAGAATTGGCCAATTAACTGAGTGTTACTTTTCTTCAAGATTAAGTTTATTAGAATTTTTGAGACATTTTATGAAAAATGGAGGATGGTAGAAAAACATAGAGAAACTAAGTTGTAATGAAGAGATAGTTACCAACGTTATATTTGTTAGTGATTAGTCAGTTTATAAGACAGATTACAGCTGCAACTGGGCATGGGGAATCTGGGGAGACAAGACTCCAGACATCTCTGGCCGGTGGGATCTGCCTATGATCATCCCTGTGAGGATACAGAGAGCCAGCAAGGGACTTCTGGACCCAAGGAGGAGGACAAAAACAGTGGAAAACTGGCAAGTGGCTGCATGTGTTCGATCGACCTAATCACGCTGGCAACCATGAGTACAAGCAGCAGTGAGAATGCAAACCGGAAAGGCCTTACCTGTGAACTTTTTTGGTGTTCTTGGACTTGGCACTCAGTTGAGCTGCCTTGGGGAGAGCTTGAGCAGAAGTGTGGAGAAGGTTGAGCATTGTCTGTGGCCCCAAAATGAGCCACTGAGCTGGGCTAAGTGAAAGCCATTGTGTGAAAAAACTGCTCCAGCAAGCCCCGCCCTCAGGGTTCCAGAGCAAGGAACGGGCAGGAAAAAGTAACCTAGTGACTGAGCAGCTTAAAGGCGGGGACTGAACTGCCTCACAGCCCTATCGTTAGGGGCAGAGTGAGACAGTCTTGGCACACTGGAGCCTTGGGCTGTTGCCTTGGGTAGAGTGCCCTGACGTCACAGCTCATAGCAACCTCAAACTCCTGGGCTTGACGCTGCCCAGACCTCCATAAGAGGTGTGCAGGGACCCCCGACCCGTGACCCGCACCCACAGGGGCTCCACCTTCCCGGACCAGGAACTGCGGCCGCCATGCACCCCTGTGTCCCCCCTCCTGTGTCCTCTCAGGCTCCACATTAGCTCATCCATCTGACCAGGGACTCTGGTAGCTGTGTGCCCTCTGGAGACCTACCTGCCTCTGCACAGAGCCCTTCTCCTGGCCAGAGACTGCTAGAGCCTTGGGCTCCCTGTGCCAAAGTCACTGGGTGCCAGGCACAGAGAACTGTGCAAACCACCCCCAGCCCTGTT